>QFEI01000885.1:27934-52968 GCA_003316145.1 Neoboletus magnificus | reverse complement strand
AGTCGTCAGCGATATAACGGTATAGCTAGTTTTGTGGGAGTCACCAACAAATATTAGCGCAGCATGCACAGCTGCTGTGGAGCGTAACTGCCAAGTGCCACCAACAGTCAGCATTGCCCTTGAATGCGCTGCGCCGTAGTGGGCTGTGGAATGGATTCGACGTGGTACGATCCCCTACACGACTATAAAGCGCGAGTTTTCATCAGTGCCAAAAGTCATTAGAACGCAAACTAGAAGAACTAGAAGACTACATACCAGAAACTGTACCGCATACAACATGGCACCCATCGGCACTTTGTGGGGAATTGCAATCCAGCGTCAAACTAAAGTCGTACGTCGTAGCCACCTCCGTGAAGAGGCCGGAAGGCTAACTTAACTGTGAATCACTGACCCTCGCATAGATTCTCGCCGCCGCGGCTGTAGCTGGCCTCGAGCTTGACACCCCACCTGTGGAATTCAACGTAACCAACAAATCACCCGAGTACCTCGGCAAATTCCCCCTCGGAAAGTTGCCAGCTTTCGAAGACAACAAGGGGCTCAAGTTGTGCGAAGGTGCTCCCATCGCACGCTACGGCAAGTTGCACACATAGCTCGTCGCCTTGCGTGCGGTTAACCACGATGTAAACCAGTGTCCTCCCTCGCACCCGATTCTGGATTGCTTGGAAAGGATGTCACTGAGGCGGCACTTGTTGACCAGTGGGTTCACTTTGGCGAGAGCGAGATCGCCATGTTCAGTTACGAGATCATGGGGCTCCTCTACGGATGTCTCGGTCCCTACAGCAAGGAGGTGCGTGTTGTCGTCCCAACTCACGTTCTAAGCAAACTGAATCTCGGCCATCGTAGATGCATGACATCAACCTCCAGAGGCAGGCTCGTGCGCTCAAGGCCCTCGACGAGCATCTTGCTGCGAGCACCTCTGGATATTTGATATCCGACGCGATGACACTCGCTGACATTGCGATTGCGGCAGTGAGCCAGCAGGCTGCAAAGATCACTTGTGGAGCTACGGAGAGGGCGCGGTACCCGAACGTCTTTGCCCACTACGAGAAGGTTACTGGTCATCCGAAAGTGAAGGAGGTGTTCGGAGAAGCTGAGTTTGTTGAGGAGGCGATGACATACAAGGACAAGACCGCTTGACTAGAGTAATGCATCACTTTGTTGTACAGCATGGAAAGAGCAGGAGTGTCTCCGATCCACGTTG
The DNA here is from genome assembly GCA_003316145.1 of Neoboletus magnificus. Lineage (NCBI taxonomy): Eukaryota > Fungi > Basidiomycota > Agaricomycetes > Boletales > Boletaceae > Neoboletus > Neoboletus magnificus. Next base: position 51,767 of record QFEI01000885.1, on the reverse strand, counting down.
TAGGAGCCTGTCAGAAGATGGAACAGACGTTGGTTGGCTGGTGAACGAAGAAACTTAGACCTGTTCTGGTAGCGTACACAAGCCACAAAACACCACAGCCAGTTATTGTCCTTTTCAGGCAAGTTGGGGCCGTGAGAAATTTATGTCAAAAAACATATCTCACCTTTGGTCTCCTCAACGCCAACTCAGGATCCGTCGGAGACGACACCAATCGACTCAGACGAACCAGGATAACACGTTCCGGCTTAACCGGTGAGGAAAAATCGCAATATAAGATTTCGGGATTTGCTGGTAAGTAGCTTGTGTTCCGAGCTCTGGTCCAACGCTCAAAATAGCATCGTAAGCATGCCACGAGATCAGCAGACCAGTCCCGACGTGCAATTGGCCGCCGTACGGCTTTCCAAGTTCCTCGATCATGGGCAAATTGGAATGTCCCTGAACATGTCCACTCGCTCCGTTCAACGAATCCTTACTCATTTTCGTGCACACGGAACCGTTCCCAACCCAGGTGAGCAAACAGCGTCGGAGGAGAAAGTTGGAAACCGACACCTTCGTGATGTCGACGTCGAGGCATGTACATATCACTACGACTTGGCAACTAATAAATGAGTCATTACAGTTTATTCTAGGTACTGTGGGGAGAGCGCCCGACCCCTACTTAGACGAGATCCAAGAAATGCTGGCAGCATGTTGCGGTGTCAATGTTTCGTGTGCAACTGTATGGAGAACGCTTCGCGACGCTGGTTTTACAATGAAGAAGGCGAGTGTTTCCTCGCACGTATATTCGTTACGATAACGTTCACATCTCAGATTAGTCGCATTGCAGCGGAACGAGCTGCGCAACAACGCCTTGAATATCTCACTCGGATAGGAATCTACCAGGCTGAGCAGCTTGTCTTCGTTGATGAAAGTTCTGTCGATCGTCGAACAACGTATCGCGGTCGTGCTTGGTCAATCAGGGGGACCAATGCGCAACACAAAGTGTTCTTTGTACGTGGTCGACGGTAAGTAAAACATCCATGGATTCAGATTGTTACTGATTATTGTACAGCATTTCGATTCTCCCCGCGCTCTCGCTTCACGACGGTATCCTGCATTGCAGTGTAGTTGAAGGATCTTTCGGCACGGAAACATTCATACAGTTTATTAGACAGCTCCTCGACAATATGCAACCGTTTCCCTCCCCAAATTCTGTTATCGTAATGGATAGCTGTAGAGTCCACAGCCATCCCGACGTTATGGAACTCATTGAATCTCGGTATGTATTTGTTTATTATCGATTTTGTGCGCTAATGGCCGTGAAGAGGAATGCGTTGTGAATTCTTGCCGCCGTACTCTCCCGACCTGAACCCAATCGAGCTTGCATTTTCAGCCATGAAGCATCGCCTCCGTTGTAATGGCGATTACACACGGTTGGCAATGACGCAGTCGACAGACGAGAAAATACATATCACGCTCCTTAGGGCATTGTATTCTCTTGGCGACTCATACGACTGGTTTTCGCGTTGTGGTTATGTATGATAGCGTTGTTTGTGGCCTGTTTATGTACGCCACCAGAACGGGTCACTTGAACCTGTTCACATTCCATCGTTCACTCCCGGTTGATGAACGCAACTTGTCGTCATTGAGAACCACCAGTCAATGTTTACTGAAAGCTGTTTGCTGCAGCATAAGAGCCCGCAAACTGATTCCTATTCGGGGTAGCCAAGTACCTCGCACGACGACAAGGGTCAGCGAGAACATTAACTACCGCCAACCAACTCGTCATTTTCTACCACCCTCCACAACAAGAGCAGACTTCATCGCCTATCGCGGTACACATACCCATTTGGGTGCGATCAAACACCCCAGACCTATCGCTCTCTCCTCACCCCTCAGCCGGAAAATCCAACAAACAATGTCGACTACGCCTACTCTCTCAGCTTATCTATTGGAACAGAAGGAACGTTTCCTTAGGGAAAATTGCGATGATTGGACAGTAGTTATGGGCAATGAAGCCGGAGGTATGCTACCCTCGGTCACATCAGAGTTGATTCTGGGCTAACCTTCCTTTGATAATCTGTGCTTTTTTCCAGATCTAGACAGCCTCGCGAGTTCGATTGGTTTTGCGTGGCTTCTGTCTCATATACCGATTACCGACACAAAGGCGATTGCTCTTATCACCACCGCTCGCGAGGACTTCGTGCTGAGGGTAGAGAACCTCTACGCGCTGCAACTAGTAGGAATCAAAGAGGATTTCCGAGAGCTTCTCTGTCCAGAAGATTTACCCAAGCCCAATCTGTGCACGAACTTCGCTCTGGTGGACCACAACAGTCTTCATCCTACTTACGCTCTTCCGGGCGTGCGGGTCACAGCAATAATTGATCACCACGACGATGAAGGAAAGTATTTTGACACGGCCTCACCTAGGATAATTGAACCGGTAGGGAGTTGTGCATCACTCGTCACGAAAGTCATCATGTCATACCCATCGCTTCAAATACCCCCAGAACTAGCTGCGCTTTTGCTGAGCGCAATTGTGATCGACACGCATGGTCTACGGAAAGGTGGAAAGGCCGTCGATGTGGATTATGAAGCGTCTGCGTGGCTTCTCCCTAGAGTCAATATCCTGTCCTCAGAAAACCTAGTTGTGCAAACCGTGGATACCCCTCACCACGTACCTGACCTCCCATGGATTCAATCCCTCTCGGCCACACTCCGCGCTAAAAAATCCGCACTATCCCATCTCAGCACCCGAGATTTACTTCGGCGGGATTACAAAGAGTACAACTTCAACCTCTCCTCGTCCGTCTGTGGAAGCAGCCCACATTCAATAAAGGCGGGCCTAGCTACCGTTCCGCTACCTCTTTCGTCTTTCTTCTCACCATCGCCGGCTTCCGCGATTGTTGCCACTCAGAAATGGATCAAAGAACGTAACCTTTCGATCCTAGGTGTGCTTACCACCTACAAGAGTAAGCAAGGCAAGTCCAAACGGGAGTTGATGTGGGTAGTAGATGAGACCGTGTGCGGACCCACGCTTCCGCAGGTTCTTTTCGATGGCTTCGAGGCGAGCGAGGTTCTTCAGGCAAAGAGGGCCAGTTTCAAACGTTACGGCTTCGATAGCCATGTGGGAAGGGATGGAAACCAGGGGGATGAGGTTGGGCGGGGGAACATGGACGAAGAGGAATCAGTTGGCGAGGAGGATGGGGCATCGGAGGCATCGCCATTCAGCGTGGGTCTCATCGCACGGGTTTACGAGCAGAAAAATTCGTCAGTCACTCGCAAGCAGGTTGCCCCGATTTTGAAGCGAGTATTGGAAGGCTGAAATGCACATCGGACTACCAGTAATCTTAAAATATCTTGACGAGGGCTTGAAATACACGTTCCAGGCTGGATGTTTCTTTTTTTTGCGCACTGCCAACATACGCCTCACCCTTGTCTCTCACATCCAACACACCATGGCTGCCCCACCATCGCCGCGAGTAATTCTCAGTCTGTACAGCTCCACGCTTCGTGCATCAAAGTCATTCAGTTCCTACAACTTCCGCAACTACTTCGTGCGCAGGACGAAAGAGAACTTCCGTAGCATGCAGGTGCGCACCGATCGTTTGTGGGTAGAGCGATGGTGGCTCAGCGTTCCACAGGCTGAGGGAGATCCGGCCAAGTTTTCACTGGCATTCAACGAGGCTGTCAAGGAGCTGGAGGTGCTTCGCCGATGTGCTATTGTCAACCAGGTGTACGGCGGTGCGCGACTCGTGGTAGAAGGGGAGAATGACGCCCGAAAGAGAGGAGACACCTAAGGACCATCTGTCATGGAGTGATTGCCCAGACAAGCGAGAGCGAGGAAAGTATCTAGCTGTCATGATATGGGGCAGAGAGCAATACATACATCTATCCACCCGAGTGGTTACAGTGAGAGTGTTACTTTTTAGTGTCTCCTGCGAGACTCTGTGCTTCCTTCCACTCTGCTTCGGCAACTTTGAGACGATCCTGGAATTCCCTTCTTTCCTTGTCAAACTGTTGGTCCCGTTTTACTTGAAACTCCTCAACGGTCTGTCCGCTCTGCTCCTTGCCCGGACCCCAGCAGTACACACAGACAGCAGCAATGGTGAATGCTTGTGCGGCAACCCGCACACGCATCCACTGGTTGAGCGAGCGTGACTCACGCCTTCTGAGCTTGATCACGGCCATGGTAAACGCACCGACCGTTGCGAACGTACCTACGTGGAAAAAGAACAATGTCAAGAACGACCCGGGAGGAAACGGCGGCGACACACCGATGGGGACGAGGGGCTCCTCTTTGAGCTTTCGAAAGGCCCTCTCGCCATAACTTTCAGTGGAGCGACGAAGGCTCGGCGTGTGCGGTGTTGCCAAAGGAGCAGTGGACATCGCCTGGGCTGATGACTTGTAATATAGTGGCTGCCAACTGGTAGCCCGAGGCTCAGGGACGTGAGTGATTAGGGTTAGGATTTCACTTCTGGCAAGGCCCCTGGCGTAGGTGACGTACATCCAGCCCTCAGTAACTTGATCATCTGTGATCTCGCAGAACAATGAACGGCAATCTCACCGTGCGTGGACTTAGCTTTCGAAATGTGGACGTTTCAATGACTTCCAAGCTAGGGCTCTGGACTTGCCAGTACTGGGGGCGTATCACTGCTGTGGACCGGTCACACTGGTCCATCACTTATATTCAGTTTGCTTGCATTTAGAGCGCTTTCACATCTTTCAGGTCTGTGGATCCTGTATTTGGTTATCTGGAATTGAATATCCACAGCGATATCTACATTTGTGTGCGCCACGTTGGTCAAGATGTGACATACTTGGCAAGTTGGTCCATTGTCTTGTCCACACCTTCGAGTCACTCGTCATGCATGGATTCTATTTAATGCAGGTTTCTCTGGCCAGGGTTTCATCGCCCTTGCTTGTAGCGTGCTTTCCCCACTCGAGTCTATCTTGTCTCTAGAATGCGTTCTATTCTCCGCGTCAGTCTCAAACCCACACCACGTCAGGTTCCGTCGCACTCTCCATTCGCAAAGCGCCCGACACTTGCCGTGGTCCTCTCTGATGCTAGTAACCCACCTGCTGGCCAGGATACAGATACACTATCTAGTCACCCTCCTCCGGTCACGATATGCCACTTCAAAGATGCCGAGGCCCTTACAGCTGACGCCCAGCAACTTCCTCTCTTGACCCGACCGCTCCTAGTTTGTGATGTCGGCAGTAACACAGAGGAAAACGAAAACAGTACCGCGAATCCGGCCACGTCTCCCAAATCCCCCACTAGTCATTCCACCTTCGCACCCACCGCGTCTCCCCCCTCCTCCAGCTTCCCTGTGTTTGGTCCCTTTGATATTCTGTGTTGCGTACAAAACGGAGGATTTGGATCCGCGTGGGCGGCAAAAGATCAGAGCACAGGTCGGCTATTGTGTCTCAAAGTGTTCTACCCTTTGCAAGACCCAGATGTAAAGAGATCCGTCCATACGGAGTTCAAAATGTTCAGACGCATGGTAAAATCGAAAGGAGGAGAGAGGGGCAAACAGTTTATTATGGAACTGAGTAGATCCATCCAGCACTACGCCACCGTTTTCTTCGCCATGGTGAGCCTTGGGCTTCTCCTCTCGTCCATCGAGCTCAATATCAGCTTCAGGAACTCATGACCGGTGACATTGGCACTCATTTATCCAACGACCCGGAGAGGTGCAAAGTGAATGCGCGTCGATGGATGGCACAAATCGTCCGTCTACTCTTAACTTATCACCGATTCCCATTTTAACCCATCACAGGCACTTGGTATCGAATCCCTGCACGAGATGGGAATCATTCATTGTGATATCAAATCCGAGAACGTCCTCATCGACTGCCGCGAGAATGTCCGAATCATCGACTTCGGGCTTTCTTACTTGGAACCCACCGGCGAGCCCCTCGAAAATGGGAGACGGTACGCGATCGGGTTCGTAGGTACTCTGTCATATATGGCTCCAGAGGTTCTACGGAACAAGGGAATGCCAATTCATCGGAGGAGGCGTTATGGCCCGGCGGTTGACTGGTGGGGGCTTGGATGTGTTCTTTTTGAATTGGAGTCGCAGAACCACAGGGTACGGTGTCAGAACGCTACTCCTTGCTCCGAGAGACTGACCCCACCTTGCAGCTCCTTTTCGACACCGAAGAGGATGTGCATGCATATGTCGCTTGGACCCAGAGACCCTTCCAACTTGAACAAATCCACCCAAAATTCGAAGGCCTTGATCCTGTTGTCGTGAATCTACTGGAGGGAGTAAGTCTCATCTTCGTTTCTTGCCGTCACTTCGGTTTGCATCTGACTTGAGTCTTTCAGCTTTTAGAAGCCCAACCGTCAGCGCGTTATTCCTTGAACGACTTGGAAAAACACGGTTATTTTTTGCTTTGCAACGGGTACGTCTTACGGGAATGTAACAATAAGGATTAATGGCTGATTTCCTGATCAGCACAAGCGAGTTTGACAATGCCGCTGCCCGAGGTACGGACTAGTTTGTTTGACACGTGCTTAATGTCTGATATAAAAATCGTCACGTTCAGCCCTAGAAAGACCTGTCTGCCCCGAGCTTGTACCGCAGTTCCCAGGGGACCACGGGCCGATCCAGGTTATCGAGGCTGCAACGCTGAGCTCAATCTATGATTGGACAAACTTAAAATGGGCGCAATGAATAAAGATAGAGATGAAATGGTCGTGTGCTATTAGCTCCATTCCTTCACATTACCAAGCTTTGATGGCCGTATGACACTGTGCGCCTATATGACCTACGCAAAAGTACTACTATTTTCCCCCACCTTTTATTGTTGCGTTGTTCCCGTTGAAGCATGTGGCCATCATTCCTACACAAATGAAGCTTCGGAAAGGAAACTTCAACGGAACTTGATGTCGCCGTTTAAGCGTTGATGAATTTCAGGGACGCCCCGCGTATCAGGGAATCTGAGCCCCTCAACCGAGACACGAAGCTGTGTACTGGCAATACAAAGGGCGTACAGTATGAACTTTCATATGTGCTGCCCGTCCACGGTATAGCACTTCCTGTCCCATTGGTACTACTTGCGTCCACTAAACCTGCTGCTTTGCGGGATTCCGTTCGTTCTGACCTGTCGGTGCGTAGTCTTGTTTGTGGGTCCCAACAAGGTTTTGACGCCGACTCGCAAATGTATTTGGACATTTAAAAAAAAGCTTACTGCAGCCCCTACGCGAAAGACGCGCTGAGTACGAGATTTCGCATCCGTTCGCTTTCTCCTCCAACTCATCTTTTTCTTTACAGTACCCACCCGGGGCACTCTGCGTCGTTGACCTGACGCGTCGTCTCCATCCCAAGCATTGTCGGACACCAGAGCCGACAAGGATGGGTAGTTCGGAGACTCCCCCTGCCAGTGCGCAGCGCGCCCGGACCAAGGCACCAGATTTCTCTGAACTTTTTCGTTCTACACATGGGTCTCGTCACTCTTCCCGCACAGGTGCTGGGACTGGATCTAGCCCATCCTCGACCCCTTCACCAGGGGGAAAACCTGCAGGGACAAAAGCTCCGAGTCGACGATCGATGCTCCCTTTCTTGGGTCGCAAAAAGCCAGAACAGTCTGCAGCGCCTGCTGTGCCGAGAAAGTCTGTAGGCAACACGGCTTACGCGGTCACACCGGTGAACACCGTTCGTCGCTCTTTTGGGAACGGGTGAGTGCCAGCTGGTCTTTATTGACGGAGGCATTGTACGCAACGGAGCCCTTAATTAGAAGCTTGACTGGAACAATAGTCGAGTGCTTCTGGTCTACTGCCAAGATGGGGGACGATTGCGCACATCTCCATCCTAACCTACATGAGCTGACACCTGTCTTGCAGACACGCGGTACTCATGATTACCCCCCCAATGAGCACTCTACCCGCAGAGCCACCTTTACCCTCCAAGTTTCCATCCGTGGATGCAAGCCCTTCATCATTCGGGTCTAAGCTTGCGGCCCATTTCACTCCTTTACGATCACCATCTAGAAATAGCAAGTCCCTTCATACTGCGATACAGAAGTCAGCTCCACCGTCTCCTCCTCTACCGTCTCCGACCGCACTGTCGCCACCCGTCCCCGAGGTAAGAGCGCCATCCATCGAATCTCACCGTTCGAGCATGCGGAGTCGCTCAACTACCCCTCGGCCTTTGCGAGGGCCTCATTCATCCGCCGCGGAGAATGGAGATGAAGAGGACTTTTCTGATCTATTCACCCTCCCTGATAAGTTCAAGAAGCCTCATCAGCCCCCGAAGAGCCCTTCAACGACCTCGGTACATGTGCGCCTCGGGGACTCTCCGAAGAAGAGCGGTGAACTTACTCCAACGACTCCAATCACGCCGTTGGGTCCGCCTCTTCAGTTTCCGATACCTCCGTCGACGATAATCCCTCCCCGGTCGATGCTGACGGAAAAGGGTCTTCCTCGTTACTCAAGTGAGCTATCGTCTCTGTCGTCACAGGGGTCGAGAAGTGCGCCCAAGCGCCCGTCACCTATTGTGGTAGACACTAGCAGCACACGGTCGCTTTACATCGACCTTTCTTCTCAGGATGAGCGACGAAGCATTCATCACCCCACTATCAGCATTTCCGGGAGCGATACCGATACATCCAAGCCCAATGACTCGACTTATTCTGCGTCTAGCTTTAAACTTGCACCCGTGTGCCCGAGGTCTTCGAGTATGAAGCCCAAGCTTTCTGGGTCTAGTGTAACAAAGGCATCAAGCGGTCCACCGCCCTCGGCCCCACTGCCATCCCCACCTCTCTCTCTCAGTGCTGGTGGTTTAGGTCCCCGTTCGGCTCCCATTCCCTCGCCTAATCGCGTAGTATTTCCGCGCCCCAGGGCCAATACGTTATCCGTCACGTCCAACCTTGTCGTCCCTAGCCGTGCGCTGCCCAAGTCGAACCACTCGTCATCTCCGCGCTCCAGTAGGGCGAACTCGAACGTCACGGTTGACGAAACGGTTGACGAGCTACGAGAAGCCCTTTCTCAACAACGCAGAAAGAATGCCCAGCTTCAGGAATACATCGTCACCATCACCAAACGTTACGAAGACGATCGTATGACGATGACGAAGACCATTGAAAAGCTTGAGCGTGGTGTTCGAAAGAAGATGAGAGAGATCGAGGGACTTCGGTGGCTTGTCATACACAATGGTGCCGTTAGTGACATCAACGCTGCCGCTAACCTTGCACGTTCTTCGCTTAGCACGCAGGAGGGCGATACATCTGATGGTGTCCGGGCACCATCACCGTTGCCGTCGACCCCGATAGCGTCTCCGCATCAAAATGGGACCTCGCTCCATCAAACTGTGTCCAGCCAGCAAGGTGCGAATATCACTGTGACGGCAGCAACTTCTACCCCGGACATTCGCTCAGATACGTCAAGCCTGGCAGCGTCCTCACTTTCGGAGACCACTTCGTTAACGACGCCATCCCTATCAGTGATTCCCGAGCGGATAAACGGAATTTCGCGTGCGGAACGGCAGAAATTAAAAGAAGAAAGACGAGCTTCTAAAGCTCTTCGTCGCCTTTCGGCTGTATCAACCATGGGATTGGGGACTGACCCTTTGGCCCAACCCTCTGCAGACAGCCCGCTTAATCCGAACTTTGATCCCAAACAGAGCATGGACGAAGTTTTCGAAAAACTCCAGCCGTTTCGACATATCTGAGAAATCCGTCACTTTTAGTAAGAGAAATACTTCTAGTGCCATGTGCTCCCATTGAATTGCATACTCCATCCCACAGTTCATTTCGTTCGACTTCTGCTTTCGATCATTCATTGCTGACATGACCAGCCCATGGTCGGCACAGCATGGACTTTAGGCATTTCGCATCGCATCATCTCCTTACCACTCACTATGATCACACTGGGGCGGAGTGCTTCACTGGAACTTGAACATCCGCTCCGTACTTTCGTTCGTTATTCAAAGAGACAAGGATATCCCTTGTTCGCATTTCATTCTTCTTCACACATTGCGCATTCGCATTTAGTTCGTAGCGTACCTCCATAACCCTATCTATTTTTCCCATTAGATGTATTTCTACATCGAAGATCAGACTACATTGCGATACACTCATACCCTCTTCTCTACGTGCATACCGATCCCTCTTAATCAGACACATAGTTCTCCCTTGTTTTTGCTCTTTCGGGTGATCATGCACATGCCTTGCTGGTCTTTTGATCGCTTCGGGTCTAGTAGTGCGTACAACGTGGGCACTACGATATGGGTGCTAGACCCAACGACTATACCTGTGCTCGTGAACGGCAGTACCCCAGTTGGCTGTGCCTCGGGAGATGGACTTGAGATGCGCTTGGCAACCCGACAATTTGGCTGAGGCTGTGACCCCATGCACTGATGAACTTCTTACGCCGGGGGCCAGTATTTCAATCGTCATCTTTTGGTATCATTTCATTGGACTCACGTTCTCGGATCTCTATAGCGCTACCTGCTGCCTTGTGCGCCGATCTTCAAGTTGGTCTTGCCCCCTATTCATTTTTTGTAAGGCATTCGGGCCCTGGCGTTACAAACCGTCAGTGAAGGAGGACCGTAATGTATCGAACCAGTTTGACAGTTCTCCGCCGGTCATTCCGAGGCTGGAAAATTGGTATATAACCAAAAAAAAATCTAGGGTGGCTCCTGCGCCAAAGTCGAGCGGACACCTAACGTTCAACGAGAACAGGTGCTGTAACATGTTGATTTGAGGGTGGAATGTAATGACCGGTGAGAGGTGCAGACGCAGACGGGTCCCACCACTGGTTTTTGTGACAGAAATGAATGTGTCGCACGACTTGACGTGAACACCTGCGGCCGCACCCGTTTTCAATTTTTAATTCCAGAGAGCTGGTCGCAGTTTCTGAGCCACCGTGACAGACCACCGTCCTGATGACCCAACTTATCGACAATAGGCGTTGCGTCATGTTGCAGATTGTGCAGAGCCCAGGACGATCCTGAACGGGAAACAGTGAGGTGGCGTTCGAATAAAATTTACTGAATCTGCAGGGCCACGCACTAGATTATGTCCGGCCCAAGGACATCGGGCCGTACCACACTTAACTTTGGCAGCCATCTTGGTTTGTCGGTCCGACACCTGGTCGCCTCTGAGAATCAGACTCTATTCGACGATCAATACAGTATAGCTATAATTCTGAGTATTAGACAGCAAGAGCGACGAAGAATGAACGCTAGTATTCACATCGTAGGAGACTGCTTATCCAGTTCAGAGGGCGACGGAACCTTGAGATGCGATGGGTAAGCGAGGAAGCGAGTTTTCAGCTCTTCCCCGGTTGACCGGAGCCCGACAGGGATGCAGATGCGGATATTCCACCCGGGATGACAGAGCGGAACACATGTCGCACGACTCGACACGAATACTTGGCCCCTTCCTGGGGTCGCACCTGAGTTTGTTTTTGTTTTTGGTCGCTATCTGGAGATGCTGACCACCCCCCCACCCAACTGGTTGATAATATGCCTTGCGTCATGTTGCAGCTTGTGCGGACCTCGGGGACGACCCTGCACGGGAACCCGACATCAGAGAGTTGGAACGCCACAAAAAAGCACATTTTTTAATGACCTAAATGCACTTTTCTGGACCGCTTAGACGCTGATCAGCCAATGAGACGGCTCGCTGTTTGAGAAAGGATTGCTCGACAGTCGTGAAGCGATAACGTTACTCGTCTGCTTTGCAGATGGAGGGGAAGTGAAGTGGCGTTCAAATAATATTACTGGATCTGCAGGGTCTGTAATGGGGGACACGAAAATCGAAGCAATCATGCATCACGACACTGGTCGGGTTCTTTGTGCCCGTCGATGCCCGTATACAGCCAAAGTGGATGAACTTGCGACGACTGTGGCTAATTGTCCCTGCACGGTGAACACAGTTCTGTAGTATTGACGTGCCGCGCGGAAGTGAGATTCTTCTCCTAACGTACAGTGATCCGAGATGAGATAGGACGCGTGCACATACATGATCCATTCAACGCAATGTGTTACCAGAGCTCGTGGGTATGTTGATAATCAGTATCTGCATGTGATTGTCCCACGCACCAGATTATCTTTAGCCAAGCGGCATCGGAAGACTTGAAACTACTAACCAGTAGTTTAACCTAACCTTGATAAATCTGGGCGCCAGAGGCCAGTGCACTATAAAGCGGGGTTGGTGTGGGACAGAATCGCACGGCAGGAAAAAGGGGGGATCCAGAGTTCAACTCTTACCGTACTATTCTCAAGGATACCTACGATAGACCCCGTGTGGCCCGGATGTACATTTTCTCTCTGGATCCGCATGGGGGTCGTCCTCAAGATGATGGAATATGGAGGGAGCTTGATCTTGTCACATGCACAAGCCCGCAGAAGTCGGGGAAAAGAATGTTTCGGGCATAAGCCGCCCGTTTACGCTTCAGACATGCAGCGCCAAAGATATTTCTATTTGCATCGTCGCTCCAAAACGTGAACGGATTGCTGGAAGCGCCGATATTTCTATTTAAGTTAGTTTCCCCATCAATGGGATGGCCAGTGCACAAGTGGCGGTAATTGATGGAGTGTTTAGTTGATCTCTCGTGAGGCCCATCAAGTGGTGGGAAGTTGCTAGGACCGGGCTTGCCGGTCGCGAGGCCACTGCAGCTGCAGAGCGGCGTGCACAGAGTCAGGAACTTCATAAAGTCAATGTTGAGCGACTCGGCGCTCGAGTGGCCCGCCCGCCACTCTATGCAGTGGGCTTGATCTTCGTTTTCCCCGTGGAGAATTTCAGCGTCCCTGACTCCCTGGGCGGTCCAGCAGCACCATGGAGACATGACACGAATGTCATTGCTACTTTTGGATGGCTGCGTGTGCAAGTGGCACTTTGAAGGAAGAGTCATACCCACCCGTATGGCACGTCAGATGGGCCACAGATCGTACGCTGCCGGGGATAAATACGGTGATCTGAAACTGAGTCGCCGACAGTCGGATCGAACAGGAGATGCTGCATGATCAAGTTGCATGTGTATACTGCATCGTGCCTCATCTGCCAGCCAGAAAACCGTGGAGTGTTGTCGTTGGATCGTCATCAAAAACGTTACGTGAGATCCCTGCACGCCCCATGGTGCAGGGTAGATAGCAGTACGTCACTTTACTCCGCCTCAAGAGCCACATGAAAAGTCAGGACGAGGGCACAGCTTACCGTGGTGACAAGGGATCGTCGTGAGATGGGTTTTGACTCGAAAAGAACGGGTTGACTCATTGCTGGGAAGTGATGACTTTATATTTCGCTGTTAAGCCTGGCATTAAGGTACTTGCATAGCATCTCGATCAAGCCCTTTCATTCGCTTGCCCCGCTGGCGCTGCAACGCTATGTGATCACTACAAGATTCTCTGAAATGATCATTAATAAACACGGATTCTGTCGGAGTTTCACAAGGCTGTACAGCATCAAGGCCGAGCAAGCAAGTAAACTTTGATGTCCAACCGTGATGCAGGGCGCCAGTGTTGCCAGGATGTTTAAAATATACTGGCCTTCTCCATCTCTGGTTCCACAAATATCTTCCCTGTTCTCAGGTTTCGTTTTTTTCGACGCTTTCTGTTTACTTCCACCTTCGTAGGGCGTAAACGTTCTCAGGCAGAGCGGGACGATGCTCTCCAACTTCATTCGACGGAATGGTAAACGAAAGGGCAACAAGGTGAATGAACCCCGTCTCCACCAAAAGTCACCCTCCGCGTCCTCGTCTCTTGCGCCATCCTTGGTGTTCAACATCAACGAGGAGTCATCCTCTCGGTCAGCCGCTCAGAACTCGCGGTTGGTGGAACTTAACCTCTCGGACTCTAACGAGGAGTGGTTTCCCCAAGAGTTACTCCGAAGGAGTTGTTCTCCGGGGTCCTCTTCCCATCGTGCCCAGAACGCTGCGGTAACCCGGAATAACTTGAAGCAGGAACGTCACGCAGACGCGTCGTCCGTGCTGTCTATTGGTCGCTCAGAAGACATGTCTCCTGTAAGTGTCAGACCTCGACTGTGAATTCAAGGCACCTGATTTGACCTTTTACTCCAAGGGCGTCGTTTTTCGCAAGAAGTCGATACCTGCGCCTATTTTGATTCCGGATGCGAACCTTCTTATGCCCAAAATTCAGCTACGACATCCAGCTGTTCCAAGTGCACCTCCGCCCATCGAAGCATCCCAGCCAAATGATAACCATACCCCTTTAAACCTATCCTCACCTTCAACGTCGGACAATCTTTCTGCGATCTCTGGGACTACTCTTGCACGTGCTTTGATCGGCTCCTCGTTTGTACTTTCGTCAAACGAACGCCACAACTCGCGACATCGGAGTGGGCTTGTACGTCAGGACTCTGCGACGCTACCCCGTGGCGAAGTCGGTTTCCAACCTGACTCAGGGAGGCCGTCGTCGATCCCCCCAGTGCCCCCTGTCCCTGTGATGGTGGTGCCGTCAAGGCCAAACTATCCCTCTCCTATTAAGTCTGGAACGAGCACAGAGTCGGAATATCCTATGTCGGATTCTTACATCACATCTCCCGAGATGGTGATCAGTTCTGCAATCCCACAGAGAACGTCTCGCGCACAGGAAATCCCCTCACCGGCAACATTCGTGTCAACCAAGGCCTCGCCTTCCGTTGTTCCTGATACGACACTGCAACGGAAGGCCCGTCCCGTCCCGGCAGTCGCGCAAGTTGCCGAGAACGGCGTTTTTGATGGGCCAGAAACTGCGGTCAATTCTCAGGCAACAACACAGCACTCGTCACAGGAAGGGTCTGACGTTCACGGCTTGGATGAATTTGATTTTATGCCACCTGAACCCCTAGTAGCAACCACTTCCCCGGGCTCGAGGACCTCGTATATCGCGCCACTACCTAAGCGTAGTGACGCAAATTGCGAACGGCGGAAACGCAGGACTGGTAGACCGATTCTCATTCGAAATGGCTGTATGATGAGTTCCCTGTCCTGCTTCAAGTTTAAATTTAAGAACTTCTTCACAGCCGGGGACAACTTACTGACGGGTGGTACCCTCCACCAAGGCTGTGGCATGCCCTCAGCAACCATGCCGGAGCCCGACTACGGCGAGCTACTCAACTATGATCTGACCGTCAGCCCCGAGTCAAGTCCCTCGTCGCACTTCTCTTCGAGTGTATCGGCGGGATACCAGACGTTTCCAGAGACCCCCACAGTTTTCTCTCCACTTACGTCGCCAGGGTATGCTTTCCTTGCAAAATCCGACAGCCAAGTATTACGTAGACGTCCACCAAGTCTAAAATCTGCAGGGCTTAGGCCAGGAAAGTTGTATTCTAGCATGAGGTCCGCGAGGCGACAGCTGTACAATAAGGATGATCCAGGTGGTGCTATCGTATCACGCAGATCCCGGTTGTCTTTGTGGCCTGGACAAGAGACGCCTTCACCGAAACGAGCCGAGTCGAAACTATTACCTTCAGCGCAGATGAACGACAAAGCGAGCACCCCAAACGAAACGAACGAGTCATCAACGACGAACACGGCGGAATCACAGAAATCCACGGAAGGCCGGTCTGCTGTCCGTCCTCATCCACTCGCCCATATCTCGTCTTCAAGTTCCTGTTTGCCAGAGGAGGAAGCTCTTCAAACACTCGCGCCGCGCTCGTCTTCATCCTTGCCATCTATCCTCATAGATAATGTTGACGCTTTGCTCAGCTCAATGACAGTGCCTGCTTCCGTCATAGATTCGTCCGTCGAATCGCCGACTGCCGTTCCCCTTCCTGAGTCGACCGATGTATCCCCTATCGACTCACCTGCATTAGCTGATAATATAATGGCGGCCTCGCCATTGACGAGTCCACTCCAATCATCGATTCCTACGGCGACTACGGCCGTCAGCTCACCCCCCCCTTCAAACTCTCCGTTTTCTGCCCCTTCTTCATCTCACCCGGGGTCGTCATTCCTCCCCTCCCCCTCGCCGCCAGCTTCGCTGAACGAGCCACTTTCACACCCACTCTCTCCAATCCCGCTTGTCTTTTCCTCCGCAGGGTTGGATGAGTTAGTGCCTCGCTCTCCGTCTTCCGCCCCACCTCCGCCCTACCATACGGTTGTATCAGAGAGAACAGCGCACCATCCCGGTTCCATTTCTACACCTTCCGTGTCGCGAACATCTTCTACTGAGCATGTTTATCAACGTAGCCGACAGGCTTCCAATTCCTCTGTGGCGTCCGGTTCGGTGCGAACTCGCGTGAGAGCGCGACCACCTCTCCCTATCGGGCCCCGGAAACCGAGCGGACCTGGACAAACTCTCGGCTCATTTGTTCCTGGCGACGGGCATCGCAATGGCTCCATATCTTCTGTGGGAAGCGGTGATCCCATTGGCAGCCCGGGGTTGCTATGGCGTAAACTCCAATCTGCCATTTCAAAGCCTCCCAGGTTCCAGCCACCCCCGCCAAAGTGGCGTGGGCTTACGTTGGAGGCGGCACAGTGGACGTTCACGTCGGCACAGCTTCAGGAGATGGTATCCCAGGCAATCCAGCAGGCATCAGAAGGTTCGTCCCTCCGGTTGCTGAGGCTTGAAATCCTGGAGGGGGAGATTGCGGACGAGATGCATCGTCTGGAGTTGCAGCATATGGACGTCAAGGCACAATACAAGGCGCTCGTCCGGAAGCGTTGGACACTCATGGGTGTTTTGGCTGGCCACATCGAGGGTGTAGAGCTGAACGATGCCACGACTGTCTGCAGGACGATGGAGGAACTCGCGGAGGTGTTATTGGCACTCGACCGCCTCGCGGACAAGATGCACAATATCGTCCTCCAGATGGCGCAGCTCAAGAGCTTGCATGACGTGCACAACGCCAGCGCACTCGCGATGGCGGTAAGGAAGATCAACGGGTTGTTCGTCCGACAGATGGCGGAGAAAGAACGGCTGCAGGAACAAGTCGATACGCTCCAAACGGAACGAGATGAGGCGTGGAAACACGCAGAGGACATTGCACAGGATTATGACACGCTCAACGACCGTGTGTCTGAGACCACGTATGCTTCTGGAGATGTCAAGTCACAAGCCGAGACGCAGTCTTTGGCGGGGAGCAGGCGTTCGGCGCGTGTCTCGGCCGTGCGCAAGTCAAGCATTCGCCTGTCTCAGGCTGGCTTGCGGTCCCGCAGCAAGCACCGATCGAACCGTTCGTCCAGCAATACCACACAGCCAACGTCCACCGCAGTGGAAGGCATACCCCCCGTCCCACGTTTGGGTGTGAAACCGCTGTCGATAGGATCTGGATCTGCTTCGTTATCCGTTCCGACAGGTACGTCGATGTTTAGCAGCAGCAGCGCATCGGCGTCCGAAGCGTTGTTGGCGCTCGCAGAGGCACAGCGCGAGGTGTACGAGATGCTCGGTTTGAGTCTCCCGCCTAGCCAGGCGTCGTCGAGACCTCGGACGCTGTCGGGTCTAGTCCACAACGGACCGCGCTCGCTCAACTCTCGGCCAATGTCCGACTCAGTCACCGGGACCGATTCGCGCACGCGGCAACAGCGGTGGGGACGGGGACGGGAACGGGGGCGGTCGTCGTCGTCGCCCTGCTCTTGGACGGCCTAAGTCCCGGCATTCCGTTTTACCTCAGCCCTCGACGGTTGATCCGCGCTCCCTTTTTTTCATTCGTTTCTTTTCGCAACCTCGCTATTACTCGTATACGACCCATCACTTATGATTACGAAATTTATTTAAACGCATCCTCCATCGCATCTTTATGATTTATTGCTGGACTTTTTTTTTTTTTTTTTCGTATTATCCATATGTGCGGTATTTAATTTATCACCATCACGCACTTATACCCTCAGTTCTCTCTCTCTCCATTGAGAGATTGTGTACGACTACAGTGAAGAAGAATCCCTAGTGCAAACGAGCATGTGGACCATTGAAAGCCTTTGTTGGGTCAAGTAGGTGACAGATAGTGTGCATGCAATACTCGCGTATGCACTCAGTATCCAACCCGTGTTTTCACAAACAGTCGTATGTGTGGCTTGAGGAACAACAGCAGAATATTATCGAGTACTGCCAACAGAGAGACGATTACAAAACGAACCGCGTTTTCTTTTGAAGAGAAAAAAAAATTAAAGCATAAAAAAAAAAAACACCCAACGTCCCACATCTCAATGTCTCACACGTTTCCGCCGAATGATAAACTCGTTGGTCGGGCTCATTTGTGCTGCGGACGTGTCCTCGGACGGTGACACCTCGCCAAGGTCTTGACTTCCTCTGTCCACACCTGCACCTGCACCGCCACCGGTGTCCGTCTCCATCTCTTCATCCGCTTCGTCGTCCCGCCGTCGCTTCAAAGACGAGCTCGGGACCTCTGCTGCTGAATGACCACGCGTCGATGGCTCGGCGCGGGGCGTCTTCTCCGGCGACTGCGACCCATCATCGTCCTCCCGTACCCGCGGTCGACTCTTGGGTGTCTCCTGCACAACCTCATCCCCATCTCCGACCCCACCTCCGTTCTCCCCACCCTCATCCTCGACGTCACTCCACCCACGGACACGTTCCTCATCCTGTTCAGGCGGCGTCGGCGGACGACGTACGACAGGTCTCGGTCTTGGTCTCGGTTGCGCCCTCTCTGGCACAGGTCCCTCTGCCTCCCCTTCCTCCGCCTCCTCACCTCTCGGCTCCACCCCCATCTCTGGTCCACTTTCCTCGTCGCTCGTTCCAACCGCACCGCCTTTGGCTCTTCGGCCCTTGCCACCCGCGCCTACTCGCACACGCCGTGAGTCGGGTCCATGTCAACACACGTAGGAAACGTATAGACGCACCTTTATGCATGACCGACACCAGCTTCTTTTCGTATGCCCGTAGAGGCTCCCACGTCTTGGCCGTCGGCTTCACCTCGATCTTTGCATCACTCACTAGCTGATCCAAGCACGCTTTTCTAACAGACCACACAGCAGTCAACGACTCAGCATGCGCTCCGCATGAAATGCGCAGGACTCACATGGCCAACGCGTCCCGGCTCTCCACCCCCTTGAGCAGCGGTACCAATGCCCTAAAGAACGACACGGACACGCTCAACCGTTTCTTGTTCTTGCTCCTTTCGTACGCAGACACGTTCTTGATCGTCTCCTGAAGTAAATCCTTGTGCGTCTTGACGACATATCGGCTCTCCAACCGTCGTACGACGGCGAGTTGCGCGCCGCGGATGAGAAAGCTCGTCGCGAGTTGCTTCGCAAGCCCGACCATCCGTTCCTCGTCTTTCACTACAGCGTCCATCACGAGCGAGAACGACTGTGGCGCGAGCGCGTCGTTCAGATGAGAGCGTGCGGTGCGGTGTGGAGAGACGTACCTCCAAAAGTGCCTTTTTGATGACATTCACGACCATCTCGCCGTTGTCGTTGTACATCCCTTCTTCGCGCAGCACGTCAATGATGACCTTTGTACAGAGATCAAAAGATGGGCCAAGCCGCCCATAGTTGGCAAGGAGAACATCACTGTGCTTGACATGCACCGCCCCTGCACGAATCGCACGCAAGAACGTCGATACCGTCGCCATGAAATGGTACTCTTGCTCGAGCACAGCCCTCGTCGGGGCTTGGCCTACGACGCAAGGTAAAAACAAGACTCGCAGAAACAGAAGAGGGGACGCACCTGGTGCAACAGGCGATTTCGTGCGCGTCTTTGGATTACTCTTGCCCTTCCCCTTGCCACCCCTGGCAGTAGGCATGGGTTCCTCCTCTTCAGAGCTGTCGTCGTGCTCGCTCTCGGGTTCCTCATCTTGAGCGCGACTGCCGTCCGCCAATAGTTCTGCATATTGCTCGATGGAGGTTTGGATGAAGCTTGCGCAGCGCTGCTGCACCTCTTCCTCCAGTTGGAGCGAGAGCGGCTCCGTAGGCAGTGCTTCGCCACGTGGCGACGTCGCTTGGCTCGGATAGAACAAGATATGAATGTTCATGAGGTTTTGGAACGCCTATCAATGCGAGATGAGACGGGTACAACACCGCAACGTTGAACCCACCGCGCGTTTGACGACCTCGGCCGTATTCGACTGTTGCCCGACAACATAATCGACCAACTTCTCGATCAACGAATCCCGTTGCTCGCGCAAGGTTTGTCGGAATTTGTCGCTGTCGGAAGAGGTGTCCTTGACGTCGGGTAAGCTGCGGGCTTTCCAGATGATGTGCAACCCCAGCAGATGCAGGCCTTGTTCAACCATCTGATAATCCGCGCTACAGCGTTAGCTTCATGTTCCACCAAAGACACGGCGAGATAGCTGCGCTCACCCGTTCCTCTTCCTTGTACCCCAGACGACCTCTCTCGACGAGGGCGGAGATTATGTCCCACGCACTGCTCTGCTTACCACCCTCGTCTTCCTCCATCCAGGCACATATATCCCTCGACCCCGCCAACGCACATATCCGTGCACACACGGCACCCAGTGCGAGCACCTCGTCTTCCGAGAAGGACGCCACCTCGATTTCTTCGCGGCCCGCGACGGCATCGCGCAGTTGCGTCGCCAGCTCGTCCTCAAGCTCGAGAATCTTTGTGCTATTCGTGTTTGTCAACGATGTTGCAGCCACGAAATGTCGGATGGCGGAAACAGCTTTGGTGAGCACGGATTGTGACGAATGGGATAGGAATTGCTTCGATACGTCGTCCCAGAGACTCGCGTACGCCTACAACACATCGTTATTCCATTCATTGTAAAGTCGCACGACGACGCACGTTCATCATTCGCATCTCGAGGTACAGGTCGAGGTTCATCAGTGGCGGGATGAGCAGCACCTCGGATATGCGATTTTCGTCGGTTTGGTACTTGATGAATAACCTTGGTAGCCCCTTGATCAAGGCACGTGTCAGGTCTGATACGATTGTCTCTTCGTCGCCCTGGGACGAAAACATAAGCCGAGTACCATCAAACGCAAACAGCGCGAGGCAAACCTTCTTTCCGCTTGTAGACGCCAGTTTGGTACGACGCAACGATGCCACGAGTACCTCGAGCAGCACGGTTTCCTCCACTTCTGTTAGCCGCCATGCAGGATTCACCGTATTTCTTGCAGACTCCACGAGCGAGTCAGGCCCGTCCATGTCCTCGTCTCTGCCTGCAGAATGGTCGAGCAGTAGGACATCCAAGATGCACTCCCAGTCGTTGACAGCATCGACTTCGTCCCACAGTGCCTCGACGGCAAGCACTATCCGCCCTCTGGGGTCAACCCCTGTCAAAGATGGCAGGTGTACGCGGCGACTTGGGACACCATCGACCTCGCCCGCCTCGCTTTCCTCCTCGGCAGCCTCCAAGGCACGGTCAAGGGCCTTGCCCCACTTGACCAGCAGCATCGCCAAGGCCTTGACGCCCGCCCTTGACTTGACCTCCTCCCCCTTGTTCCGCCCTAGGATGGCCGAGACACGCTCCTCTGCCGCCTCTTGCCAGACCCCGGCCACGAAACCAGACACGGCTTTTCTGACACGGGCTTCTGCGTCAAAGAGGAGAAGGCACATGCGTTCGCGTTCCTCGTCTTCGAGGAGGGCGTTGCTGTCGATGGCGCTTAGGACGCCTATAACGGCTGTGCGCACGCTCAATTCGGTATCGCCACCGGCCATCTCGAGTAACCGGGGTTTGAAGCGTTCGGTAAAGTGAGTGAGTGAGCCGACGTACTCGGATTGTGCGTAAACAACCGCGAGAGCTCGTATCGCTTCGAGGCGGACGGGGGTGCTAGAATCCGAGAGGACCCAGCCAACGTAGCGGAGATACGATCCGTCGAGGAAATGTGCGGGATGGTGAGTAAACCATGAGCCCATGGCTTTGACGCACTCTGCACGGATGTTGGGGTCCAAGTCACGATACCTGTGAACGAAAACGCTGGAAAACGTGTTGAGCGGCGATGGTGAGAGAAGCGAGAATGGTGCGCACCCGTCTACTATTTCCTTGAGGTATTCGGCGAGGATGGTACGTCGTTTTCGGACGTGAGCAGCCTTGCCGTCCAGGTCCTTTTCGCGCACCGCGGTGGATTTGTTGATGGCTTTCCGTTTCCGCTCACCCTCACGCTGACGGCTGAGGATTTCTGCTTCCTTTTCGACGGCTGCTGCTACCTGGCAGAGGGCGGTCTCTACTTCGAGGGCGACGACGGTGGCGGTATGACGGAAGGAGCGAATCTGGGAGGATGACATGGCGATGACCCAAGTCTGTAGGGTTGTGATGAGATCGGTGGTGTAGAGCGATCCGAGTTCGGCTGCTGCGAGGACGAGACGTTCGATGAGCTCTGAGAGGGAGGCGCGGAAGCGTTTGAACGCGGGCAGTTTGGAAGTGAGGGGGTATATTGGAGAGTTTTCCTGATGGGAGATGAGCGGGGTCGGGGGAGTGTGGTGGGCAAAGATACCTGTTTGAGCCCCTCTGTGAAGTTGTCGAGGGCGTCGACGACGCCATCGTAGTCGATGACTTGGTCTGAATCGAGCGAGTCATTGCAGCCACATGCACGCAAGATGGAGTTGATCAGTTCTGCCTGGGCTGCCCCGGGACTGTCGGAGAGCGAGTGGAGGAAGTCTTCCGCGGTTGATTGGAGCGCGGCGGAGGGGTTGAGTAGGGTGTCTGCGAGGCAGACTGAGATGCGGGGCGGGATGGGTGTGGAGAGGACGTACTGAAGAGGGGGTTATCTGCGTTGATCCTGGTGTCTGTAGCGACCTTTGTGGCATCGAAATGGCCGTTTGCAGGCTTTGCTCTGGTGCGCCTCGGCTTTGGCTTGGGAGGGACGGCGGTGCGCGGTTTCTTTGCGGGAGGGGGGCCCTTTGGTTTGCGGGGGAGGGCGGCGCGTTTCCTGGGTCTGGGTGCGGCAAACTCTTGCTCGTCGTTGTCGTCGTCGTCGCCGCTGTCGTCCGAGGGGTCGTCTCTGTCGTCTCGATCGGAAGACGGCTCGTCGTCGGGGTGCGGGGCTCTCTTGCGCTTGGTCGGGGACTGGCTGGCTGTTCTGGGTGAGAAGATGAGAGCGGTGGGGGATGCGGGGACGTACTGGAGGCGAACTGCTTGACCTGTTTTCTGTCGCGCTGTGAGCGACGGGGCGGAGCGGTGGACGGAGGAGGCATGAGAGAGCACAAGTCAACAAGACGCGTCGCGTTCTCGATTTGTAATCTTTTTTACAGTAATGCTCCGGCTCTCGACGCTGCCCCGCGCACGCGCCCTCAACGTCCGTCCGTCGCCTTTTTTTTAAATCTCTTTCTTGCTCATCTCCGTCGCAGGTTCGCTTTGCTGCACCGGGACACGCAAACCCGTACTTTCTCGACCGCACCCGTCTCGTAGACCACTCGCACCCCGCAGCCAGACTCGCACTCCGCAGCCTGCCCGCCTTCGTCTCCCCCCAGTTCACCGTCCGCGCCCTCCCCAACGCCGTCCTGCAGGAACCCGCCGACTTTGTCCCCGTCAACCCCCTCCTTGCCACCGGCCTCGTCCGCGCACGCACGACCACCCACCGTGCGGTCCGATGGTGGTCAACCCTCGACACCCACCGGGCGCGAACCAACAGAACGCAGACGGCACGGGCCGACTCGCACGCGACGAAGAGACACCTCAAGTTTGTCGCCGCGAGGCAGCTCGCCGATGCCCGCCTTGCCGCACTCGCAGAACGTGGCAGGCACAACATCAGTCTGCTCTTCCACACCTCCAAAAAAGCGACGAGCAAATCGTGCGTCATCCGTAGGAGACTTCGCTCCAAGATGACCGCCGCAATCGACCTTGTCGTCGCCCGCAACGCCGACGCCGTGGACGCACCCGAGAGCAACCAGCCGGCGAGTCCCCCCCATCAACGCCAGCCGACCCTAAACTTGATCTCCAGGCCTCTACAAGAAGGCGAGCGCCTCGTCTTGCAAGGTCACTGCCTTTCCTGACCGCCCCGTCCATCTAACACGTACACCCAGGTTGGACATATCTCGTGGTA
>QFEI01000885.1:0-27589 GCA_003316145.1 Neoboletus magnificus | reverse complement strand
ATCAATTACCACCCAACGCGATCGACCATCTCTGGGTCGTTATTGTCAGGATGACAGACAACACCGACCCATATGATTCATACAGTATCCACGGTTTAAGCTGGCCGGTTCACGTCATACCGTACTCTATCTTACACTAGCTACACATTTTGTCCCTCACAAATTCGAGGCCCGTGCATCACCATCCTGCTCAATCTCTTCAATAAACGCCTTTGGGTTCGGTTTGCGTCCCAAAAAGTCCTACATGACAAAAAATAAAAAAGACACCCTGAGAGTGTGTTCATTTTTTCTGCAACCCGCCCAGGGACGTACCTCGAGCGAGTCCATCTCGTCCCGACTCCCACCTACGAAGAGAATCTTGTCCCGGTACAATTTCCCCAGTTCAGGGTCCAACGGCGCCTTTTTGAACACCGTCGCATACATGTCTGCAGCAAACACGAGCGAGTAGGTATACCTAAACGACGCTCGACGTCAAGACTGGTCCACGTTGGCAGGCGAAACGAAAACAGCTTACCCATAGTACCCAGCATCGTATCCACCAACAATGTGCCCAAAAGTGCCCTGTCCAGGTTTATACGCACCCCCCTGCACGAGCGAGATCTCCTCCCTCAGCTCGTTCCAGAGCTTGGTATAGTCCGTGTTCGCGTCCAGACTGTTGTTGTGTACCGACAGATCAAAGTTGGCGAAAAACAGCTGGCGGAGGTAGAACAGCCCCACGTTGACGTAGCGACTGCGAACAGTAGAAAAACGTTCAAAAACATACACATGCGAGACAGGAATATCAAAGACTGACCTCTTGATGATCTTGGCGATCAGGTCGTCCGACAATGGCTCCTGCGTCTTGTAGTGGCTCGACATCTTCTTCAGCACTTTGGGCTCCCAGCACCTGAAGACAGATACAAATCCCCACACTCAATCACGACGTCCCAATGGACCAAGACAGATGATGACAACTAACCAGTTCTCGAGCATCTGCGACGGTGCCTCTACGAAATCACGCGCAACTGCCGTCCCATGGAATCGTGCATATCTCGTCCGACTGAGCAAACCATGGAACACGTGCCCCATCTCATGGAAGAACGTCGTGACATCGTCGTGTCGCATGAGCGCCGGTCGCTCTGGCGTCGGTTTCGCGAGGTTCGCAACCATAGCCGTCAACGGATACTGTCGTCTCCCATTGGGGAGCTCGTAACCTGGGAGAAGACCCCACACAGCGGCATGCGGGTATTTGGCATCTGAAAAAAAAAAGGGTTTCAAAAACATGAACGTGTCAAACGACGCGTTCACGACTCCATACCGCGAGGGAAAAGGTCGAGGTAGCAGTACCCGACGAAACCCGCTTCGTCCTTGGCGTCTTTTTCCCAAACCGCAAACTGTTGGACCTCTGCATGGAAATCAGTCACCTCATTTGAGGCAGGCTCAGCGAATCGTACAAGACTCACCAGGGTGCCATACATCTCGTGCATCGCCCTTGACCTCTACAAATCTGACTCCGAGTAGGTTCTGGTATATGTCGAGAATAGCAGGGACAACGACGGAGACCGGGAAATACTCCTTGACAAGGGAATCGTCGAGGCTCAGATTGCGCTCCACATAGAGGCGATCGTAATATCTACCGGGACACGATCAGACAGAGACGGAGGAACATGTCCAAAGGGCGTACCTGTAGTCCCAAATGTAAAAGTTGTCGTCGATTGGCAAGCCACGCTTGATATGCTCCTCCTTTTTAAGCGCGAGAAGCGTAGCGCGTTCTTGACTGCCAAGAGGATCAAGATGTCTCTTGAGCTCGTCCAAAAACTAGACGACAGATGAGGGATATACAGTCAGAGATCAGCGTGACAGACCTGCTTCGCATTGGCCGCACTCTTGACCATCTTCTCTTCCGTAATGTAATCCGCCCAAGAATTGTATTGCAGGATCTTGGCAATCTGCCTGCGCAGACGAAGGGCAGTATTCAGATACTCGACGTTGTTCGCCAACCTATCGTCAAAGGCCTGTTGAGCTACTTGGCGCGTTTTAGGGTTGTTGGCGTATTTGAACTTGCGATCGTAACTGTCAGAATTCGACCCCGTGCGTCGATGCAAAGATGAAACCCACGAGAGGAAAGATGTCGGGTGTCTTGAATGTGACTTCATACGACACCTTGTCACCTTCCGTACGTTGAGTATACCCCGAGATCACGTCCTCTGGGACACCATCAAGTTCTTCGCGTGTAAAGGTGATACGGCCCTGTAAAGAAACGTCTCAGATCGATCGACATGGACGAGCAAAAGAACCCGACTCACGTTCTCCTCGTTAAAGTTTTGCTGTGAGATATAACGGCACGATTCAGCACGCCTGCCCCTACCATAACGCAAACACGACCGACCGTGAACTTCAAGCACGCGTCCGAGAGCTCATCCTTGAGACTCTTCAACCTCTCCCTGTCCTCCTTCCGCTCGAGCGCCAACCCGGCGCGCTTCCCATCGAGCAACATCTTTTCGACGAGCCGCTTTTGCTCGGAACTCAACGTGTCCCATGTACCAGTCTTGCGCAAGTTAGCCGCGGCGGTCACCTTGGCCTTGTACAGATCCTCGCGCATCGATTCTTGGTTCGCAAACTTGCGCGTACGTTCTTCGGATTTGGTGGAGGCATCACGGAGGGCCTTGTCCGTCGAGACGTTTTGATAGAACCCGAGCGGCTCAAGGGAGATGTCGAACTCGGCCTCTGCGTTGGCGAGCGCGCGCTGTCACATAAAGAAGACGTGAGCGCGTGATACTTGGCTGTACGCAGCATGGAAAAAAAGTACAACTCACAAACACCTAGAGAAACCGGACGTGCGCGAGTCAGACGATCAGCGGGCAAACGGGGAATGGAAAGAAGCGCACTCACGTTGTCGAAATCGAGCTTGTGCTCGGGCAACTGGACGATCTCGTCGCTGACCTGCTTATTCTTGGCGAGTGCCTCGGTCGTCAGCCGGTCGATGTCTTCGACGGTGTGTTGCCAGCTCGGTGGCGGCTGCGGGGGCGTCAGAGATGCCATCGTGGTGGTGTCGGTGGTGAACCTCAAGTCGAGATAGGCGTCCGGGAGCGGTGAGGCGTGTCTTGTCGTCGCGGTGGTGGCGAGGTGTCGGCGTGGTGTTTGACCTCGTCTGTTGGTAGGGATATCGATCTGATTGCGTGTGGTGCGAGCCCCGATATAGCCATGATCTGACGCTTGTCCAATTCGACCACGAACTCGAAGCAAGAGCCTGCGCGTCGTCGCGGAGCCAACAACATTCATACCGAAAACTTGACCGGGTAAGAAAACCGAAAACGTTTCAACGTAAGAGACGGATACACACAATATTACGGTACATACAACACCCCTTCAGCCTCCCTCGACCTTTCGAATCATCCGTCTGTCGCGCTCTCCAACGACCGCAATGATCCCTTCATTCTCAAGCGCCTTTATGACCTCTCCAAACTCGACCGCGTCCACGTGAATACTACTCTGTTCCCCCAACCGCTTCATCGCGTCTCCCCACCGAATACCCCGACTCTTCACCCCACCAGCACCGTCCAGCATAGCCAAGAGCTCCCTCCGCATATCGTCCCGCAGCCTCCTCTGTCCAACACCAGTTCCCGTGTTGAGCAGGCCCATATCGATCTTGCCCGTCCGTGGGTCCATCGCACTCGTCCGAATCGCCTCGCGCATAAGTCGGCAGGCTTCTTGAACGTCTTGCAGCTCAACATGGGCAGCGAAACGCATCCGGGCGTGTGCTTCAGACAGGCGGATCATGCTTTCCAGCTGACGCGTGGTTGCAGTGATACGCTTCTCAGCTCCGCGAGGCTCGTTGGATCCGATGGCGCGAAGGGAGACATAGGACGCAACGAGTTCGTCACTCGCTTCGGAGCTGAGGACGGGATGGATATGCATCCGAGCGTACTCGATGTATCCCGAGAGTTCTTCCAAAGGCTATGTTACACTGTGAATTCCTGGATACACCAAAGTCCGAGATGGAACCAACCAAGATATCATGTCCTCCAGTGTCCGGAGCATCCTCAAGGTATAGCCCGACAAGATGCTGAGCTAGCTTCCGGTCCAGCGCCTCGTCAACGCGATCCAGGACGAGGTAGAGAAGATCAAATCGTGATATGAGAGTTGGAGGAAGGTCAATGTTTCGAGTGATGGGCAAGTTGACATTGTATTTCGACTCCACTGGATTGGCTGCAGCGAGAATCGAGGTTCGGGCATTCAAGGTGGTGATGATGCCAGCTTTTGCTATCGAAACAGTTTGTTGCTCCTGGCTATGCCATCAGTCGAGGTCACCAAACTCAGATTCACGGACTGACCATGACCTCATGGAGGACGCTGCGCGTCGCGTCCGTCATTTTGTCGAATTCGTCAATGCAGCAGACCCCTCCATCACTCAAAACAAGGGCGCCACTGAGTGTGTCATTAGCCATGAATAAAAGGGATATATCCGTGCAAGCTTGCCTCTCTAGAACCAGTTGTTTCGAGTCCGGATCTCGGGTGACGTATGCAGTGAGACCAACGGCTGATGAACCTTTTCCGGACGTATACACTCCTCGAGGAGCAATTTTGTGCACATACTGTGAAAAGTTTCAACTCCCTAGATGGAAAGTACGAAGATGGAAATTACCTGCAGGATCTGAGACTTACTGGTACCGGGATCACCAACGAGCAAGACGTTGATGTCTCCACGATATCTCGGCCCTCCACCCCCGCCACCTCTCGCAATGTTCTTGTTCGTCCCACCAAACAACTGGAGCAGTATCCCCTTTTTGACGTCTTCCATCTCCCAGATGGAAGGAGCAAGCGATCTTGCCAGAAGCTCGTACAAATCGTGTCTTCTGCTAAGTTCAATGAGTTTCGCCTCGAGCTCTGCCTTGCGTGTCTTTCGTATCTGCACACCTCCAATGGCATCCTCAACCTGAATGTGCACGACATCGAGATACGTCTTGAAGAGACTTTTCATCGTTCGCTGGCGGGGGTTCACCCTGACTGGCACACTCCTGAAGATTCCGGTAACAGAAAGCCGGTCACCAGGTTTTGTCAGATCAACCAGCTCATCATAAACGCTCAATGAAACAGTGTGGGGCGTCTGACCGTCGGGTACTGCATCCGGGGTCTCTTGCAACCTGATGACTTGTCTGTCCGCAAATTCGCAACGGTTATGTATGAGTGACATTGTGCCAACGGATGCACAGACGTCGCGAGGACAACGGGCGGGTTCTTCAATCTTGCCACGGTCAATTTCAACTTGGACAGTATGAGAGCAAGTAAGGCACCGGAAAAACGCCACTTTCATGTCTGGGATGACGGGAGTAGCACGGATGACGAGGCCCTTGATGCAGATGAGCTTGTCGGTGTCTGCGAGGCCATTCAAGGGTCATTACACAAATTGAACCAAGAGACCGATTTACCACTTGGATTGAGTTCGCGCATGTTGACGGATTTGAGTCCAAAGGGTCGTACTTTGTATACTTTGCCCATGATATCGGCGACCTCTTCGTCACCTTGCTCCCCCTGCATACCTTCCGCGCCAGCCTGCTGGTCTTCGTCGGCGATCTCCAACATGAGATCTTTGAGTATTTGATCCATCGCAGGTATCACTTCTTGGGGGTACTTTTGGAGCTGTCCAAAGAGCTTCTTGCAAGTGGGGTAAGCGAGCAAGTTAACCATGTCCAAATTCAAGTTGGTCTGTCCCGTTTGCCGCATGGTGCGTAGTTGGGTCTCGTACAACACGACTTCGGCCTCCTCTGGGGAATCGAATGCAATCGTGCGTTGGTTTTGCTCTCGATCATGCAGCGCACGGTACTTTGGTTTAAATCCACGAAGGAACTCGCGGAAAAGCTTCATCGTCTCTGCGAGGTTCACAGTGGTACCCCATATGGCACGGATTTCATCAGGCTCATCTGTGGGGGCTGCAGGTGCGGAGAGATTAGGCGCAGATGAGGGTGGGATGGATAGATGCGTTCCGTCCGAATTGAGGTTGTCGCTCAACAAGTCGTCGTGGTACGCTCTTCGCGCGATGCGGCGAGGCGTGGTGGATATGAGGGAGGAATGTATATCCCCTCTGCGGTTTCTGGGTGTCGCGAGCGGGGTGAAGCTGGCGACACGCTTGGCTAGCGGGGTGGCAGGGTCACTCCCCGGGAAGAAGAGCCGCTGTGGGCTGGCCTGTGGAGGTGCGTCCATGTCGACATCGTCGATGTCGGACGTCGGGAAATCGACTCTCGGCGGGGAGGACATTGTGGACGACGTTGGAGTGGCCGAGAAAGACGGGCACGCGTCGCGACGCGTTCGATTGCAAATTTAGGGTAGGCCCATACCAAAATCCTCGTTACACACGGTCGGGCCCACGTCCTCTCGTCGACTACCATTTCAGTATTCGAATGGCGTCTGAAACTGGCTTGAACGACATTCAACAGGTTCGTTCTAGCGCGTGATGGTGGCCAGCATCTAACAACAGAACAGACGAGTGTTTACATTCCATATTGCGAGCCAGGTAGGGTTCATACCACCTCCTATGCGACACTGCACCCACACATAGATCAGACACGGATGATGTCGAATCCTATACATTATTCCCAGACAGGGATCTGCCAAATGGCTACGAACTACGCCTTGCTGCGTACAAAATGGCATGGTCAAAGTGCCTACAGCGGGTCCAGGTACGTTTCGAGTAGCATATATATGGCGTATACTGAACCGAGACAGGGATTGATCCACGCCCTGCATGCACCGATCGTAGGTAGGGTGACAGAGTTGGTTAACAAGGCCTACATGGACACGCTACCAGGTTTGCCATACCCAGAGTTGCCAGTGATATCAGTGACGGGTAAGCACACCAGGAAAACATGGATATCAGGCTAAAAGGGGTTTAGCCTTCGGAACATCTTCGTCGATCTTTGACGAAATCTCAGCCCGTCTCGAAACAGAGGGACAGGATGGCCTCTTTGACGATAATACTGGTACTCATATCGTCACCCACCTCTACCCCCAAGATTGCTCGAACCTCGTGTCTGCAATGAAGACACTCATCACAAGCTTCATCAACAAAACTGAGGAGGAGCTAGGCATGTGCGCGTGGCTTCTCTGAGCTAGACACACGTCTAACATCCTTCTAGGCTCGGTCAAGCGGAAGCCCGCAAGTTCTTTGTCTACAGTCGACATTGGCCTGCTTCAAATATGGTTTGAAGCCCTCCGTGAGTCGAGAGGTAATGAGGCACTCGAGACTTGGCGTTTTCGGTCATTAACTAAGCACCATCAGGGTCAGACAGCGACACAACCCGTTTGGTTGTCATCTTGCGCGATTTCGAGCAATTCGACCCCCGCGTTGTGCAGGATCTCTTTGAAATTTCCAGGTACTCGATACCTGCGTTGTCTCGGCCAACAACCCCGCTGACGTTATCTTACAGCCTTGCAATTCCTCGACTCCCCCTCGTTTTCATTCTGTCAATGACCTCTCCGCCAGCACCATCATACATCCATGCTAACTATCCTCGATCGACGTTGTCTCGTTTGCAAGTTCGGAGTTGCTCGTTCTCAACAAGTCAAGATGTCCTGCATGATATTTTGTTGAAGGTAGGTTATCGTCTTACAATGGATTCAGCACCAGTTTCAGCTTCAGTCAGACATTTTTTGACGTCAATTTCGATCCCGTTCTCGTCCTCGGACCGGCAGCGATCGAGTTTCTCGTTGACTTCTTTGGGAGACATTCGTCGTCTCTTGATGGCTTGACATCCATCCTACAGGTGACAATCCTAGTTAACCGCTCGCAGCCTTGTTTCTCAGTCATAATCCTAGTTAACACATATGAAACATTTTGAAGAACCCCTTAGCGTTTTCCTATCCGAGGAAAGCCTCGCGTCTACGAATTTAGCTGATCCCGGCTCGGCCCCCTTTCTCAATTGCATTCTTGCTCGAATTCAGAGTTCATCCCTGGTTCCAGATCACTCTACTGGCTGGCTTGCCGGGGGCGTAGACGAGTTACTCATGCTCGTCCAAACTGCCCGGGTAGCCTTTCGGGAAAAGTTGAAATTGTTGCGCGTGTCGTTTCGACTTTTCCTCGTTGTACAACACTTCATGGTTTCGCTAGGTCACAAGAGCGAAAAAACCCTTCCTGAACTAATGTGTACAGCTTTGAGAGGTCGTCTTGGAACCTCTTACAGATATCTGTGTGCCCTAGTCAAGTAAGTGACCAGCATCATGTATTATTCAGACCAATAACATGTCTTTTCTAGAAATTTACCAGCAAATCAACTGGATGAGTTCCTGTCGGTCCTACATGGTTTCTTTGCCAGCGTTCCGGCTCAGGCACAGGACGCGGAAAGGGAAATTATATCGCGGATCAAGACGGCTCGCTCGGTTCATGGTAGGCACAGTAATGGGGCACGAGGGGTAAGGGATGTGGCGGAAACGGTTGGAGATTGGTTGCTCGACTATTTCCAGTGCGTGGTTACCATCCCACCTCGTAATCCAATTTGACGCGCGTGCCTGTGGCAGAGATCGTTTTGTCTCCCCTGAAGAGCTGCCCCTGTGGGATGTATGGTACACTGGTTCCAGCCCCTTCCCCTCAGAGGTATGGTCGACACAGCCCGCTTGCTGTTTTACCTGATCCGTTTCAAATTCGAATAGCTATTCAACCCCTCTCTGCGTGCTTCGATATTCGCCGGTTTGTTGCATCCCCAAGACTACGGCGCGACCGCTATGACGAACAATGATGTCGATGTTGATGACGAAGAGACCCTTTGGAATATGCCGGATACAAGCATTCTATTCCAGCGTTACCTGGAGAGTGGGAAGGTGATTAATGTGTTCGACTGGTTTGAATCATTTATGGTCGTCCTGGAAGCACAAAAGCGCCACATCAGAGATGAGTCGGCCCGTGAGGCGCGGACACGGACTCCCACTCGGCGAAAAGGAAAACAACGACACGCAGGGGAGGAGAGTCACCACGAGGAGAGCGAGGAAGAGCTTGAGAAATGGAGGTTAGAGGCCCAGGCACGCTTTATTCGTTCGCTGCATGAACTCGATTACGTTGGGCTCATCAAGCATACGGGCCGCAAAGTCGATCACGTAATGCGGACTGTGTTTGACGTTCCGAGCTGAGTGCGGGTATGTACGTTTGTCGTAAAACGAATCTTGACTTGTCCTTACAGTGATGACTGCGAATTGAAAAAGTGAAGCTGTTTCTCAGCTGATTATAGACGGCCATCGTGAACGACCATGAGAATTGGATCTCGCCGGCTGGTCAAAACTCTCATGTCGGCCTAAACACCTCCCTCGCGGTCATGGTTGATCCCGCGTGTCGGCAACATAAAAATTCAGTTGGAACTCCGTCGCCTACATCGTTGCCCTCTCTTCTCTCACCACTCACCTCCGTGTTCACACGCGCAGTAGCTTTTTACAACCACCCTACACTCTTTTTTCATCACCCTCGTTTCCCCCAACAATGTTCAGCCCTGCCATCGTCTCCCTCGCTCTTGCTGCCTCGGCCTTGGCAAATGTCTTTGTACGTTTGTTCCAAAAACCAAATTCGAACGTTGGCAACGGCCACTGACTCGTTGACATAGCTCACCAGTCCAACCAATGCTTCTGTTTTTTCTGCTGGCCAGTCGGCAACCGTCAGCTGGATAGACAGCGGAGCTTCGCCATCCCTCGCACAATTTGGCATGGCGGACTTTGGCATCTACGCTGGGAACTCGGTCGAACAGGTATGAACCGCGACGTGACGTTCCATCACAGACGTCTCAAGTCTTCTCCAGACACTCTTGCAGACGATTGCTACTTCCATCAACGTGTCGGCCCAGTCGTCTTTCACGTTCACGCCGGATGGCACCATCGGACCCAATGTCGACGAATAGTAAATCATTCCCATCCGCCTATTTTTAGTGATTTGTAGCTAAAAATGTTTGTTAGCTTCATTCGCGTCACCTCGCTGTCGGCCAAGGACACTTCACAGCCCCAGTATCCGGCAGAAGCGTTTTCTTCCATGTTTGCGTACGCCATCATACCCCGACTTGTCCGTTGAGCTTCGCTGACGTTGTATTGAAACAGCTTGGCCGGTATGACTGGGACGTTCAACGCTTCCGTCCAGGCTGAGATCAACGGCCAGTCCACGGCACCCATCGGTGGAACGACCGCCGCGAGTTCTGCCTCATCGACAACGATGAGCCAGACCACAAAATCCATGACGACTTCAGCGTCCAAGTCGTCCGCGTCCGCGTCTGTGTCACCGACAACCACCGTGATAGTTTCCCCGACACCTTCTACCACGGCCGGATCGACAAGTGGTGCCGGCAAGCCTGTCATCGCCACCGGCTTCTTTGCTCTCGTTGCCGCGCTCATCGGCGCTTCTCTCTTCTGATCGTTCCTCCTAATTTCGTTCCCGGACTCCTTTCTCTTGGTCAGTGCACAAAGTAGTCTCTGCTTTAACCCTGCTTTGGTTCTCTTTAATGGTCTCGACGTGTTGATGTGCTCTTTCTCTCTGGATTTTTATCGCCCTTGACGAGGTCGGTGAAATAGTGGCGTGTCCGTTTATAGGTCTACCATACAAACCAACAAGGACATCCTGATGTCATGTATAAATCGTTTGTCACGCTCTTCTAATAGAGCAGCTTGGATTGCAGTCGTGCGATGGATGTGACAAGACTGGGATACAAAAAGTGCATGGCAAGTATACGGGTGTACGATGTATTGAAGAATGAGCAAACCCGTCGACTCGTTCTTGTCCGAGTCGGGATAATCTTGTAGGAAAGAAACGCCATTTGGAGATCCCGGACGAGTAGGTGAGGTCGACCAAGCGCACCTGGACCATACGTAGCATCAAGGCAGCAGCAGTAGGGGTATCAACCTCCCCCTGTCTGACGAGAGACTCCATCTCGAAAAAAAAAAAAGTCGCCCCTTGAGCCTTGAATCGACGCGCGTTCAGCGACCAGAGAAAATCCTACAGTGCGCCCGTCTAAATCAGTCCCGGGAAGCATCACAACGAGAAACATACGCACGACAATCTCTACCCACCACGATGCCCACCTCTGCTCCTTACCCTTCCCCTCCTCAAGCCCCCTCTCGCAGCACCAGCACTCTCTGTATGTCCCAGGCTCTCCATCGCTCGTGGTGACGACGGCCGTTGCACAATCACCACGTCGGGCACCGCACCCGCACCTCCTCCCACGTCCGGGCGCTGCAGAATACTAGGGACGACCGCCGCAGGACCATTGTTGGGAACGTGCCCCTCCCGGTGTCGATGTCTACCCCCCTTTCCGCCGCCTTCGGTCACAGTCCCACCAGTGCCTGTGCCAGAGTCGCCGCCCTTGTCGCGTTTCTTGCGATCCCCGCCCGAAGCCGGTCCAACCGCCACACCAGCACCACTCAGGGCCGCTTCAAACTGTCGACCGAGTCCGATCACAGGACGGCTTTTACGTTGACCTTGACCTTGCGTCGGAACGGGGGCAGGAGGGCTCGGGACCGCGTTTTCCGCGGTCACGGGCGGGGGTGGCATCGGGCCAGGGCCAGAGCTAGACACGGACGTAGACGTAGGCATGAGCGCAGAGGTATCGCCCTTGCCTGGCTGCGGATGGCCATGTGATTCCTTAAGAGGCCGATGACGAGATATATGTCCAGTGGTCGGTGCCAGCGTAGGTGATTTCGCGCTCGATGGTGTAACAGCAGGTTGACTCTTTCCCATGGGACCCTGTCCATCCTGTGCCACATGTGTCGAGGACGCCTTTTGGGCAGCGGCAGCAGCCTTTCTAGCCCTCTTGCTCAACGGCGCTGGGGACTCTGGCTGTTTCGCAGCTTGTGCAGCAGCAGCAGCTGCTGCTGCTGCTAGTGCTGCCGCCTTCTTCTTGGCTTCTTCCTTTTTCGATGATGCGCCACTCGCGGCGGCGTCCTTGTAATGGGCATGATTACGAAGAATTGCCTCCTTGTCCTTCTGAGCCGACTTCTCCGCCTTGAGAGCTTCGAGAAGCGGCGTGGTCGTCGGCGGAGGGGGTGGCTGAGAAGCAGCGACTTATCGGTCGCGGTCAGACCTGAACATGACGGAATCGACCACACTCACTCAACGTTTCGAGCGAGACCGTTTCGGTCTTGGCGGTATTCTTGAGCGTGTCGAGAAAGGATAGGTAATCGTCGTCTGTGTATGATCAGATTGGATGCCGCGACCGAGTAGTTTCCCCCCCGGTCTTACCTTTATCAATCGTATTGTTTCGCGCGTCGACCTTCTTCTTCTCGGTAGGCACCTTTTGAAACGGTGCGAATTCAACGACGGCGTGTGACTCGTTGCCTGAATTTCCCCCCAAAACAAAATGTCAGCGATCCGTAGCAAAAAGAATTTTAAAAAAAACGCCAACAGAACTGACCTGCCTTGTCCCTGAACAAATGACCATCATACTCTCGACTAAACGTCGCCACCTGTTCCTCGTTCTTGAACGCGATGTACGCGCGCGAGGGTATACTCTCCTTGTTCACCCTATCTCACGACCTTTGTGAGCGTGATCGTCTTCAAAGTCTACTTTGCTGACGACGCACCGCTTCGTACGCAACTTTCCGGGATAATATGACTTCCAAGTGACCGTGTCGTCTGTCACCCATGCTTGGACGCTCTGCCAGAAGATCTCTTCGGGTAGGTTAGGCGGGAGACGGCGGATGACGGTCTTGAAACGTTCTGCACCGTTTGGAACAGGGTGCGATCTGGGCTCTTTTTGTTTCTGCCTGCGAGATTGTTTGGTATCGATCGCAGACATCGGACAGGGTTATCGTCTGGGGTCAAGAGATGTCGCTCCCACGCACGACTGAACAAGTCACCCGCATGTTATTCGCGACCGTAGGTATTTGTAAGAAAGAAAAAAATCCGATTCGTGAACCGACAAAGAAAAAAAAAAGGAATAATACGACAACAACTTAAGAGTCATCAAACCCTGCTTTTCTTAACTTCTACAATGCATTATAAGAAAACAGAAAAAAAAATATCACAATCGTCCAACACCTCCTTATCGAGGAAATGGTATCGTAAGGGAGCGCTTTAGAAAGCAAGGGCACCAGAAAGGACGAGCAGGGCGGCAATGCCACCGAGGGACGTAGAAGATCCAACGCGGCCTGCAGCGTTGGTAGCGCTAGCAGACGCAGACGCGGACGTCAAAGAAGCAGACGTCGAAGCCTTGGTGGTGGTAGTTGGGGTGACCGACGCGGTGGGCGTAGTCAGAGTTGGGGTAGTCGGAGTTGGGCTTGAGCTTGTAGGGGCTGTGGGGGTCGAACCGGTCGGCGTGGTGGTACCAGCAGTAGGGCTGGAAGTACCTGACGGAGTCAAGACACTGGATCCCGTGGTTGTACCGGTGGGTGTAGTTCCGGGGGTGGATGAGCCTGGGGTGGTAGATGAGCTGGCTGAGGCGGTGGCGGGGGTAGAGACTGGGGTAGACGAACCGCCACTAGGGGTCGTTCCGCTCATGCCGGCGAGGCTGTAACGCAACTGCGTCAGTCGAAGCTCTTGTGTGGTGAGACAAGACTGACGTGAAAGAAGCCGAGAAGCCT
The DNA here is from genome assembly GCA_003316145.1 of Neoboletus magnificus. Taxonomy (NCBI): domain Eukaryota; kingdom Fungi; phylum Basidiomycota; class Agaricomycetes; order Boletales; family Boletaceae; genus Neoboletus; species Neoboletus magnificus. The sequence continues at coordinate 14,074 of QFEI01000885.1, read as the reverse complement.
TGGTAACTGATAGCGCTGGCGGTGAACACGATGTAGCTTGGGTAGGGGGGTTAGATCGGGTCTCGTCGTCACCATCAAATTTCACTCACTATTGTCCATTGGGACCAGCAGCAGGGTTGGGCTACAACGGGTGAATCGAGAGCCGCAGATAAAACAAAGGACATACCGTAAAGGTCAAGGACGAAGTGGTGGAGACGTCGACGGATGGCAACGACTGGACTAGTTGCTAAAATGACACAAAGTAAAACAACGCAGAGTGGCAACACGTCGTGCAGGTACGTACGAGTTCACCCGTGTAAACGGCGACCTCACATTCGCCGATGCTGGCCAGGAGGGGAGCCTGACCGTCGTCGACCCATGCAACCGAGCAGGTTTGACCGCCCGTGCAGGTAGTGCCTTGAACGGGATTGGTGACCTGCGCGGCGGGTTAGGTGAGAGGGTGAATGGGGAGGCGGGACTCACGTAGATGGCGGCGTGGACGAGGGCAACGCGTGAGGCGAGGAGGGCGAGGGAGGCGAGGGAGGCGAAGGCGTGCATCGCGACGGGTGTTCGTGAGCAGATTGCGGGAACAAGTTGGAATGAAGGCTCCTGCCAAACGATGGAGGTATTTAAGCGGATCTAGAAGCGAGCGATGGGGGAGTGCTGTTGACAGAACGGTCACAAGAGTAGGAATTACGACCGGTCAACTTGGCAATGTCAGATCCTTGCCTTCTTCATGTCCGAGCCTGCGCCTCCTCCACGAGGACTACGCGCTATCCCCTTCCATACCACGGCTGTGGCATCCTGACAGAAGCGAGAGCACTAGTCTCTTCTCGCTCGAAATGGCCAGAGTATTGTCGACGAGTGGGTCGAAAGATTTTTTTCTTCCATATGGGACCACGTTTGCTGGATTTCCTCCCTAGACCCTGCCATCACGACAAGCCTTGATGGACAAGTAAGCCCCTCCTCTTTGCGCCCGACGTTGATGATGCACCTGCGCCAAAATAGCGCGTTAGCAACGCATCGTCAGGGTAACTGCACAAGTCTCAGACTGGCAGTTGAAACGCACCGGTGCTCAGCTGACGGAGATGATCCGTGGCTGACCTTGAGACGTCTGTCGGAGCAAACGCTGGTCGATAACTAAACCACACTCGCTCTCACACCGGGTAATTGATCGACGTGCACAGCACTCTTCCCAAGCCCACGGCCTTGCCTTTGCATTGCTCAGGTGGGTGTGTAACCCATGCGGACCGGCTACGACCCACTTCAATATAAACCGCCTTCTGCACCTTTGACGCAACTTTTTGTCATCTCTGGACTTCTTCGGGTCCATGAGAGCGTCGGTCATCCAGGATCGTCCAATCATCCAGAAGCTAATTACGTCCCTTTCCTCAGGTGTGGTGACTATTAATTTGACCGAGCTCGACTGATTCGGACCCTGCAGCATGACCAGTCCACACTGCCCTCATCCGCGGACAATGACGCGCTCGAAGAGGGCGCGAGAACGGCGCGAGTCTAGACCGAAACAGCAAAAAGGGTGTCGATGACCAACTCCCCCATGCGGAACACGTGACCGACCTGCGTCCATTCCTGACTCGCTTCTGCTGGACCTTCCTTCCATTGTCCTGTGGACCCTGCTGCGAGGCGCTGTGCAGGGAGGTTTTGGTTTCAGGAGCGGCCCTTTGTCACATACTTGCGCGCGCTAGATAGCCGAGATAATACATTGAGAGCGACGGCAGTGCAGGGCCACCTGGAAATGCTCGAGGCCGATGGGACGGGATGTCGTACATGGCTAGGGACCTGATATGGACCTTCCGGAGCTTTCAAATGAAACGCCGCGAACGAACCAACGGATAAAATCAATCCACACGACAACCGTGATGAGGATAATCAGCCCACCCCTCGACCCAATACCCCCCCCTGCACACACGCTGACGCCCCGCCCGCGACATGCCTCCACGACTGACCTTTGAATACAACCCCCTGTCGTACGCATACCCCGACGACGAATCAACCAAGGAGCTCTTCCTCCAAGCGTCCGGGACGATCGCGGACCACCTCCGAGCCGTCCTTCTCTACTGGGTCAACATGGTCTTTTCCGATGGGGAAGAGGTGTGGCAAGTCGTGCGCCTCGACCAACGGGACAACGTGCACAAATACGTCTACCCGGACCTGATCGTCGTCGATGAGTGCGAACGGGAGCATAATCAGACGTTTTCGCTCGGGATGTTTAGTCGGGACCAGCGGGAGGTGGTGTTGGAGTGTGCGGACGACGTGGCGTATGACGAGCGATCGGGCGAGGAGGGGCAGTGTTTGAGATGGATGCGTGAGTTGTTGGAGCGGATGATTGGGGAGGGGTTGGTCGGGCGTGGCGTCGTCGACGCGATCAGGGCTGCCGTCCCGCTACCCTGACGACGAGGACGAGCAGTGAGTCGCCAGCCGAGCCCTCGACGACGGTCCACCTTCACGCATCGATTCACCCCCGAACAGGTCTTTTGATTCTATTCTTCTTCTTCCTTGGGCCCCGTTAAAACAACCTGCCGCTCTGTTTTCTCTTTCTCTTTTCCTTCCTTTTCGTGTCGCCAGAAAATGTGTGTCACACAACCTTGGGAATCGAGATCTAATTTGGACGGCGTCGACCGACTCTCACCCAGTTCCCATCATCCATGGCGACAACGGTCTTTCCTGCCGCTTTCAAGCCTCTCCTCGACGAGATCGCAGCACAGCTCGTCTCGCGCGGGGCCACCATCGCTGTTGCGGAGACGTCCACGGGCGGTCTCATCTCTGCAGCTCTCTTATCCGTCCCAGGCGCCAGCAAGTTCTTTGTCGGCGGTGCGACCGTGTACACGCCCACTTCTCGAAAGGCCTGGGCTGGCTGGGACGACCAAATAGCGACGCAATACCTGTCCGTGCAGCCCTCGTTCTCCCTTGTACTGGGCCCGGCGCTGACGTGGGTTGTAGCGGTCCGACGCCCGAGATCGTCTCCGGGCTGGCGACGAGCGTGCGCGCACAGCTCGGGACGACGTTTGCTGTTGGCGAGTCCGGAACGACCGGGCCTACCGTACCCCCGAGGACATTCCATTTCGTGTACGTTATTTTATTTTATTTTCTCGACACAAGGGGGATGGGTGTTGACGTCGGGAAATAAAAAGCAAGGGGAGGACGAATCTCGCCTTTGTCTCTCAGGAGGGCGTGGTGACCCGGACGGTCGATACGGGGAGCGAGGAGCGAGAGCACAACATGGTCGCCTTTGCAGAGGCGGCTCTGGTGCTGATCAGAGACGTGCTCACCGGACGGGCCACGTAGTCTAAGATCTAATGTACGGATGGTAGTACGAGATGTCATCCTGCACACGTGCACACGACCAGCCAATCGCACGCACATCCCTCTTAAGCTCGCGAGACAGTCCGAATCGCCCATGTCCTCCTTCCGCCCCATCGCTCCCGCTGAGCCCCACATGGACATCTACGCAGGCTCGTGCAACCCACCCCGGAGGGCAAAGCGTCGCCGCTCCCGCTCACACTCCCCCTCCACCCCGTCCCAGCCCGACGACGACGACGAGCACCCACAGCACCCGCCCCCAAAGCGTCGCGGTCGCAGGCCAGGCACCCTCTCCCGTGCAGCCCGCGAGGCACAGCGCAAAATAAATCACTCTCTTATCGAGAAGGCCCGCCGCACCAAAATCAACGACGCACTCGCCACCCTCCGCGTCCTCGTACCCCCCGAGTACAGACGCCCCCCCGACGACGAGGAGGACGAGGAGGACCTCGACTCCAAGAAGCCCGCCCCAAAGCCAAAGACCTCGGGCGAAAAGGAGTTCAAGCTCGAGATCCTCGTCCGCACCGTCGCGTATCTCCAGGACCTGACCGAAAGAGTCAGTCAGCTCGAGCACAGCGGCTGTCCCCGCTGCTGCGAGCCCATCTCCTTTGCCCCCCCCGCAAAGAGCCACACCGACGGCGTCCACTCCAGGTCCCCCTCTCCCGCGCCCCGGCTGCCCTCCATCTCCGCATGGCTGCCCTCCGCTCCCGAGGACAAACGCTCCCTCCTCCTCACCCCCACCTTTGACGCCGCCGTCAGCGCGAGGTCGACCCAACTGCCCACACCTCCCACCTCGGCAACGTGCGCACCCGCAACTGCCGGATTCCCAATCCCACCCGCCCTCACGCTCCCTTCCCCGAGCACGTTCCTTCCACCCACCACCACCCCCCACCTGCAGCCACGGTTCTCTGGCTTCACCCCCCGTGCGAACGCGAAAGCGTCCCCCGTGGCATCCCCCGTCTATACCCCCGACGACGAGACCGCTGCCTCTCTCCTGCTCCGCATGAGCACCACCTCCCCTCGTACAGCGTCCAAGGTCATCCCCGCACAGGCCGAGCTGAATGCGGGCTACGCCCTGACGCCGAGCAGGCTGCTGGGTTTGAGCGCAGAAAAGTAATTTGCACTATCTATGCCACCTTTTTACGATCTTTGAATAGTTTGGTTGTACGTTGACGAAGGACCGCCTGTATGTATCACACGGAATGCATGTTTACCCTTGTTTACGACAAGCCTTCATGTGGAGACCACTCCGACGACCGTTCTCTTCCCTCCAATCCTCACAGAAAAGGACAGAGCGTAAACGACGACAAGCGGTCAGTGTTCCTTCCTTGCCATCATCGCCCACACCCTCATTTCACCAGCAAACAGGGCGACACCTTTCTTGACCACGTCGTCATCCATGTCCGAAGCGGTACGTCCCTCTCTCTCCACGCCCATGTCTCACCACTCACTTTTCGTCTCAAGGTAGGGGCGGCAACGGCTGCGTCGCGTTCCACCGCGAAAAGTTCAAGGCCATGGGTCCACCCTCGGGCGGAAACGGCGGTCGCGGCGGTGACGTCTACATCATGCCCACTCCCGAACTCACCACGCTCTCCTCCATCCCGAAGCGCGTCCGTGGCCTGCCCGGCAACCACGGCCGCGGGACGTGGCAAAACGGTCGAAACGCCGCACCGACGGTCATCAAAGTCCCGCTTGGCACCGTCGTGCGCGAGCTCCCCTGCGACGACCCGCGACACGCCAAGGACGAATGGGAGGCAGAGGAAGAGGCACTCGAGGGGCTCAGCTTCGAGGCTCGCTGTGCCAAGATGCTGGAGCGTAGGTGGGTGCATTATCCGCGCTACGAGGACGACAATCTCCAGAGGGACGTGTTTAAGCAGGCCGAAGCGGCGCTCTGGAGGGAAGAACGCGAGCGACGCTGGGCGCGGGTGCAGAGGGCGAATCACCCGATTCATCTTGACCTGAGCGAAGTTGAGCACGTCGTCGAAGACGTCAACGCGCCGCTTGCACTCGGGAAGACGGAGTATCTCGGTCATTTAATCACAAGGGGCGGTAATGGGGGTTTGGGCAACCCTCATTTCTTGTCTCCCGTCAATCGCTCGCCCAAGTTTGCCACCAAGGGACATGAGGGCGAGCGCGTCACACTGGAACTCGAACTTAAAATCATTGCGGACGTTGGGTTCGTCGGTATGCCCAACGCTGGCAAGAGCACGCTGCTCCGTGCTCTGACGGGTGGCCGTGCCAAGACAGAGGTGGCGAGCTATGCATTCACAACATTGAACCCAGTCGTCGGTGTCATCCGAGTCGCCGACGACGGTACCTTTGAGGGCGAACTCCACGACATTCACGTCTTTGAGGAAACCGCCGTCGAGGAAGCCCGACGTCTCGAACAAATGACAATAGACGCAGAACCAGAGGCGACGAAAGAAACACCCGATCCGGAGCACCACTCCTCCACCATCGCCAACCTCTCCACGCTCGACCAGTTTGCCATTCTGGAATCCTTTCGATTCACAATCGCGGACAACCCCGGGTTGATTTCACGTGCGTCCGAGGACGTCGGTCTCGGGCACTCGTTTTTGCGGTCAATCGAGCGTTCGCATGCGCTCGTCTATGTCGTTGATCTCGCTGGACCTACGCCGTGGGACGACCTGAGGATTCTTCGTGAGGAGTTGGACAAGTACCAACCCGGGATGAGCGACAAGGCGCGTCTCGTCATTGCCAACAAGGCTGATCTGCTAGCGAGCGATGGGGACGCGCACGCGGTGGCCGAGGCACGGGAAAAGCTGCGTCGGTTGGAGGCGTACGTTGAGACCGAGATGGTCACGGGGAGTCACCCGGTGGACGTTGTCCCGATCTCGGCAAAGTTTGGGCAAAACTTGAAGAGGGTGGTAGGGTTGATGCAGAGGTATGTGAAGGAGGCGCGAGACGTTGACTAGCAGAGTTTTTGGGTTTTCATGTGCCCCGCTCATTAATATTGATGTAATAGACATGTTCGATGACGTTTCTCCTAGCTATGAGATCCGCGTGCGGTGTGTCGCGTCCGTCGGCTGAGAGCTCGCGGCGAGTTCTCGGACCCACGATGGATCATGGGGCATGATCCACCTCGAGCCCAATTCCCCACCCCACGATCTCCGCATACCACAACATCGGCACAATCATTCCGTCATCTACCCACCATGCAACGTCGAGATGAACACAATCTCATCACCATCCTTGAGCGCGTACGCTCCCTCGCCTTCCAACTCCCAATCCGTATCATTGATAAGAACAAGAATACCCGGACGCCTTTTTTTTTTTTTGCGATCGTGTGCGTGGGTGGGCGTGTCAGTGGGATGGAAGCATGGATGAGCATGGGAGGGGAACGCACACGGTATCGCCCGCCATAAACAGTTCAGGACGTTCCCTGAGAACGTGCGTACGTAGATGATGCATCAGATACCTCACGTCCGTCGAACGCGTCGGGTCGGATACGGTCGAGGGGATGGAGAGCGCGTGCGTACGTTGGTTTCCAAAGAGCAGTTCGAGACCGCCACCAAACTCGACTTTGAGATCGATCGTCGACATGTTGGACGGGAAGAGGAGTGGTGGGGGGATTTGCCAAAAAAAAAAAGGGAACGGGAGTGTGGTGAGATAGTGTAGTTAAAAGGACGGGCGTGGATCGGTGTCGGGCATATGGTGTAGCTGGTTATCACATCCGCTTAGCATGGTGCTGAATGCGGGGGGTCTCCGGTTCGAGTCCGGATTTGTCCACACTTTTTCTTTCCGTCAGTTTCGCGATCGCGACCTTGCATAAAATAGTTTGTCATCCGCCTTGACTTTTTATTTTTATTTTCCTGAGCGGATCTTGTCGCAAACCCATGCACCTCTGGGAATTGTCGACGAGACGAGATCCAATGCCGTACGATTGTCTATCTATATTTCAACGTCGAACGTGCTCTCCCTCACCTCATGTGTATGCATGCCCAACGTCGGCCGAACGGTCGTAAGCACCGAAAGAGTCCTCATGATCCGGCTTCCTGGCAACTATATGACACATCCATCACATGAACACATCTCCTTCTGCCAATCATCTGCATCAATCAGGAACGTGCACATGTGCTCCGAGATTGAAGAACAAATAAAGTAATCCTCTTCCACACCGGAAGAAAAAAAAGTGTGGACAAATCCGGACTCGAACCGGAGACCCCCCGCATTCAGCACCATGCTAAGCGGATGTGATGACCAGCTACACCATATGCCCAGCGTAGAAGCGCCCGCAAATGGTCGTATATCGAGTGTTAAATATAAATCGTCTCATTTGGATTGAAGCGCACATCCTTGAGGTCCCGAATGGCACCAGCCACCACATACGACAAGACATATTGAATTGTGGGCATCCCTAGTTGGGCAATGCTTGCAATCTCGATTCCGCGTCTCGCCACGTTTGCACGCCGCTCAGCTCATCCATCCAATCCAGTCGTCTCAGGATTTCCTGCTTGATGGTCTCCATGCCATCCCTTTCATATGCACTGACGCCCCTCTCATCCAGATCGTCCTCCCTTCGTGTCCCATCATAGTACCCGGGTGCCGTGAAATTGTACAACTGCGCACTCGACAACGACAGGGACGCGATAGAGCGAGCGAGTGGGAGACGAATCTCTTCGTAGGTGCGGAGGGCCTCTTTGACACGATAAAGCGTGGTAAGAGGATGTGCGATGAGCCGGCCGAGCACAAACGCATCCTAGATGTGTTTGAACAACAATGAATGGGATTTAAGAATAAAATAAAGGATGGGACGCACTTCTATCGCCTGGCCCGCACCAGCACCGAGATGAGGCGTCATGGCGTGACACTAAGGGACCACCCATCATCAACTGAACGTGCCTGCAACACATAACCCGCGGAGGACCCACCGCATCGCCGATAAGTGCGACCCTCTTTCGTACGCAAAATGGAAGGGGCTTCACGATGTGCAGCGCCCACTTGGTCGGCTTCTCGCAGAGCTGTATTGTGTGCTCCTTGGACTAGCAAAATCTACTCATTGCGGAGAGAAATTACCTTTATCACTGCCCTCGCGTCAGGTTCGAAGTTGTCAAAACATTCGACTGCCTCTTCACGACTCGTGTCGGACACCCAGTGTCCTTCATAGTGTGTGCCCATCAAACTCGGATTGCTTACCATTGCCACAACGTTGATGAGAGTACCTGTGGCGATGGGATAGGTGAAAAGGTACTGCGGGCGGTGAGTGAGTGAATCTGAGTATCAAGGCAAAATCAAACACGTCTACCTTGTCTTTCCCAGCATACTGTATTCCCAGAGAGTGAAGTGCAGGACTTATGAATCATGTAATCGACTACTCACTGCCAACATCTCTTTCAACGAGATGTTTTCTGGGTTTTCCTTCCTCAACGTCTCCGCAGGGACGAGAGAACGATATATTAAAATTCCTGTGAAGATTGCATCAATGTATTGTTTGAGGTCTGTCTTGTCATCGGCATCGTCTTCGGATGCTATTTCAAACATCTTCTTGCGAACAACTGAGCGAATCCCGTCGGCGCCAATGAGCACATCAGTGGTTGCAGTGGTCCCGTCCGCGAACTCAAGTTTGATAGGCGGCATCGAGTATGTGTCTTGTTGTTCAGGCTCCACATAATCGACAAGCCGCTTCCCGGAGTGTACTATGCACGAGGCTGGGAGACTCCTCTCCAGGAGAGCTACCATGTGCTGACGATGCATGGAGGTGGGACCAACTTTGCACCACTTCCCTGAGCACAAGTCCAGACGATCAAGAAAAAGTGAACGTACTGCGATGGATGCTCTGGAACCAGGGGTATCCGCCCTCGCGTATGTCTGCTCGCCTTATACTGGGGCCTGATGTGTCAGTCAGATTGAGACTGGCACTGTCGAGAATCGTTGCTCACCACGGTTGTCTCCAGGAAGGTGGGTAATGATTTGTTTGAACTCATCGAACAGGCCAAGCTCCGTCATAATTTCGTGCGTCTGCCCCCATACAGTGATTCCTACACCGGCAGTCTCGATGGAATCATGTGCTTCGTATAGATCAATGGGTATACAAGGGTCATATTTTCCAATTGTAATCGCGAGGACAAGACCGCCGATACCAGCACCACTGCAGGATACCTGAGTGATGGGCTCGAAAGTGAACGTAGCTACACGCACCAGATAGCAATGTGGAACTTGGGTCCTGACTCAGAACAAGACTGCGAACCTGACATTGTGTTCTGGTCGAGTGAGGGAAATCAGGAGACGGTATCTGATCTGGGGAAAGATAGTGTCGTTTTCATGCCCTCTAGAATCGGATATGCTTGGTCATAATTTCTGCCAAGCAATCTACATGAATCTGATTATGCGGCTTGGGGTGATTCGAGTACGGGGATGGGGTCGCAACGTGGCAACCGGTACTAGCCGATACTGTCAACACTGACTCACGATAATCGAAGTGATACGGCAAAACTTGTGGGAGGGAATGTGGAGATGGTTGGGGTGTTGCGGAACGATGCATCACAGTTCTCGATCTGGGTTTTAACCCCGGCCCTCTTATCATCCCCCATTCCTGATGACACACGCCCGGATATGTTGGCAGGTCTGCAAATATTGTCAGGTGTGGTAGCAAGCGTGTTTAACGACTCCGATGGGAATATAGTAGTGGGTATTGAAAAGTCCGCCTATCGAACGCCGCACTGGCCACAGGGATCTCAATCGGCTGGTGCTTCTGCCTGAGATTGCTAACTTCTGCATGGTGTGCAATGCATAAATTGCGGATTCGGAAGCTGTAGAGGCAGCCTTGAAAATAGTCGCACCTGTAGTATGATGGTTCGTGACAAGTTACAGGTATACTGAAATTTGAAACCTCTCACGCTTTGTCCCTGGGCAGCAATATCTGATAACGGTGATGCTCGTGACATGAAATTAGCATTGCCCGCGACAAGAAACTGCAAGGTAGAGTTCATACTGCCATACGTCGTGGATCAAAGAGTTGACACTTCACAACACCTCAGGTCAGCTTGCGACTTTCGAGACGACCTGGCACGTGGCGTATTAACAATAAACGGGCCAATCGAATAATCACGGTGTCAAGAGCGCTGAAGACTACCTCGGAGGTAAGATGCATAGTGGTTCCGGTTGGGGAGGGTGCTTGTATACACCAGTGCATGAATGTGGCCCAGGTAAAGCGGACACAGCAAGCGGACAACCTGGAACGAGGGTTTGATTGTCCTACTAGTTGGCTGCCTGGCCCGCCAACGCTTGCAATTTCAATTTCGCGTCTTGCCATGCCTGTATAGCTCCACTCGCCCCATCCATGAGATCCCATCGTTTGTCGATTTCCTGCTTTAAGGCTTCCATCCCCTCCTTCTCATACGCACCAATGCCCCTCTCATCCAGATCGACCTCCTTTCTCACCCCATCATAGTACCCTGACGCCATGAATGAATACATCCATCCCATTGATAACGAAAGGCTCGCTAAAGAACGAACGCATGGGAGGCGAACTTCGTCGTAGACGCAGAGCGCCTTTTGGATGCGATAGAGCGTGGTAAGAGGATGTGTGATGAGTCGGCCAAGCACAAATGCATCCTAGATGTGTTTGAGCGACAATGAATGAGAGAAAAAATTAGGACTGAGACACACTTCGATCGCTTGGCCCGCGCCAGCAGCGAGATGAGGTGTCATGGCGTGACACTAATTAGGGATCATCTTTCATCAACTGAACGTGCCCGCAACACATAACCCGAGGAAGACCCACCGCATCGCCGATAAGTGCGACCCTCTTTCGTACGCAGAATGGAAGGGGCTTCACGACGTGCAGCGCCCACTTGGATGGCTTTTCGCAGAGCTGTACCGTGTGCTCCTTAGGCTAGCAAGATTTGCTCAGTGTGGAGAGAAGTCACCTTCATCACTATCCTTGCGTCAGGTTCGAAGTTGTCAAAGCGTTCAATTAGCTCTTCACAACTCGCGTCGGACACCCAGTGTCCTTCGTAGTGCGTGCCTGTCAAACTCGGATTGCTTACCATTGCCACAACATTGATAAGAGTACCTGCAGCAATCGGGTAGGTGATAATGTACTACGAATGGTGAATAAGTGAAGCTGAACATCAAGGCGAATCCAAACATGTTTACCTTGCCCTTCCCGTGATACTGTACCGCAGCAGAATGAGAACGAGGTGTGTATTTGTGCAAATGTGTATTCGCGTACTCACTGCTGTCATCTCCTGCAAAGAGAAATTCTCTGGGTTTTCCTTCCTCAACGTCTCCGCAGGGATGAGGCAACGATACACCGTAATCCCTGTGAAGGTTGCATCAATATATTGTTTAAGGTCCGTCTTGTCATCGGCATCGTCTTCGGATGCCATTTCAAACATCCTCTTGCGAACAACTGAGCGGATTCCATCGGCTCCAATGAGTACATCAGTGATCGCGGTAGTGCCATCCGCAAAGTTCAGTGTGATAGGTGATGTCGAGTGCACATCTTCTTGTTCTGGTTCACTATAATCAACAAGCCGCTTCCTGGAGTATACCGTGCACGAGGCTGGGAGGTGCCTTTCCAGGATGGCTATCATGCGTTGACGATGCATAGAGGAGGGACCATCTTTGTCCACTCGCATGAGAGCAGGTCTCCGAATTGCAGGATACATAACCACTTACAGTGCCGGATTCTCCGATACCACATGTATCCGCCCTCGCGTATGTCTGATCGTCTTGCACAAGGGCCTGATGCGGCGTTCAGAACTGAAACCGATACAGTTGAGAATCGAGTCACTCACCATGGCTGCTATCAGGATTATGCATAAATATTTGTTTGAATTCATCGAATATCCCAAGCTCAATCATAACTTCGTGCGTCTGCCTCCATACACTGATTCCTACACCGGTAGTGTCGATGGAGTCATGTGCTTCGTATAGATCAATGGGTATAGAAGGGTCATATTTTCCGATTGTAATGGCGAGGACAAGACCGCCGATACCAGCACCGCTGTGGGATGTCTGAGTGACGTGCTCAAAATGAGCATAGCTACGCACCAGATGGCCACACGGAACTTGGGTTGCAACTCAGAGGAAGCTGACATTGTATTGCAGGGCAGCGGGGAAAATCGGGAGACGATACCTGACCTGTGGAGGACAAGGGCGCCTGTGTGTCGCCCCATGGGCTCTGCGGATATACAGCTGACTACATAGCACAGTGGCTGCAATGCATACCGTCCGGAATGCGACCAATTTGATTCTCGGTAATGTTTTGCGAAGGGTCGCTGCAATTACAGTGAATGGACGGGTATCGCGACAGACAGGGTCACGCTGGGAGCTTTCGGAGATCACCGACATTGCCATATCGCATATCCTCCTATGCGTATCTGAGTCTCTGCTTCGATCCGCGCTGCCGTTCTTCCTTATTTATGCATTCTACGGACTCGTTGACGTGCACGAACACGAGCGTGGCCGGATAGTAACATGGAACTTGGGTCCTGACCAGAACAGGACAGTGAACCTGACATTGTGTTTTGGTTGAGTGGGGGAAATCTAGAGACGGTATCCGATCCGTGGAAAGACGCAGTCGCTTTCATGCCATCCATGAATCGAATATACCTAGTGATTCATTAACCCGACCGGCCGATGCGCAAGCAGTCTACACGGTCCAGATTACATGGTTGAATGTGATTTGAGTGCGACAGGATCGGTGCGAGTTAATTCTGGCAATACTAGCTCAGGGGTAGCCGTCGGAGTGGTGAAACCTTGCGGAAGGAAATGCAGAGATGATTGAGAGTTGCAAACGACGTCTGATAAAAGAATGCAGCTGTTCCATGGCTACTCCATAAAGTTAAGCTGCCAAGTATCTTCTGTCATGGGTAAATCAAGTTCCATACTGTTTGACTGAAACTAAATCCTCCCACCGTGCGTGCACGGGGCCTCAATCCATGTCTCTGGAATGTCCACCGTCTCTTACAGCACATGCGGAGGTCTCAGCGAGCCTATGGATCCTTTGTTACTTATTATTAGCTGTGGTAGCAAACCTAGTTCATAGCTCAGTGAGGCAGTGGTGAAGGATGAGAGCCTGGTCAGACATGTCCAGTATGATCAAAAGTAGATGCGTGGAGAACTCGACTGTAGGACGGACTGATGGAGAAACAGGGAAACAAGGTCCCCGCGCGGCATGCTGGAATGGCAATTATTACAACATTTTCCACACTACTAAAGTGTCTTCTTTGCCAGATATTAGTGTTCTACCGCGAGACGCCGTCCGCTGTACAGCCGATTCACAGCAGCACTCCGGCGAAGGACTTCTAGCTCCTTGACAGCCTTGTTGTACGCAAACGAAAGTTTAACTGGATTCTCTTCCGCCTGTGGACCCATTCGCCAGGTGGGTCGTCGCAAAGAGAAGGGCAACAACCTACCTGCATACTACGGAACGTGACCTTTGTCCTCCACAAAAAATAATTGCGGAAGTTATAGGAACTGAATGATCGTGCCGCACGAAGAGTAGAACTGTAGAGACTAAGAACTGTTCGAGGTGATGGTGGAGTAGCCATTGAAGAATCACAGTGTGCGGACTTGCAATTTGGCTGAAATACTTTGGAGGGGCGCGCCTTGAACCTGTACCACCACCTGCCTGGGTTATTCCCATGGTTCTGGCTGAGCATACAGAAGGCAAAAACGTCACGCATAGCAGACTCTACAGAGCCTATGCCTTTGTGTTGAATACCAAGTGAAGGTGTGCCCTAAAGAAGGGCACCTCGGACTGGCACCACTACCATGGGGAGTCCACCCACAGGGACCACGCCGAAAG
>QFEI01000877.1:25264-36599 GCA_003316145.1 Neoboletus magnificus | reverse complement strand
AAAACAATTTCCAACCGCCGATCAAGAGGCAGTGGTTGTTACGTTGCGTTTTGGAGTCCTTCGCGAGCCTATGCGAGGGCTTAGCTACGACTCTGACCGCCACCAGAACACCTTCATCTGAAAAGATAGTTTGTAACGTTATCGCTTGACGGCTCCGCTACCATGAATCTGGGGTCTGACTGGTGGGGAGCGCCGCATGCCAGCCGCTTATTCGGCTACCGAATGCAGAACGGGCAAAGCCCATCCCAAAACCTTTTTACAGAGTGCTGATGGGCTTGTACTGCGCCGAATTCCTGCTCATTGAGTACTCGAGAGCCCCCTAAGTGCCAATGATCCCAAAAGGTTACCCTAACAGACGAAATTTACAGTGAATGCGCAAACGAATTCACCTTACAACACGGACTCCATTGTTAGGGAGACAGCCTTCGTCTCGCAGGAACTCGTCTGACAGATCGGTGGCACCGATCGCATGTATTCTAGCGAGACAAGTTTTTGGATCCTTAATAAAAAAATGTGAAATGTGCCAAACCTACCTGAATGAAAGTACGAGCGTGTGGTGCCCGCTTGTCGGCTTATCGGTGGAAGTTCTGGAGCGGACTCGGATATTGAGATTGGGCCATCTGCATGCCAATGTGCAATGCTCAAAAAATAACCTACTCATTCAACGACAGCTTCGCAAACCTATAAGCGACCCTAAAAGGAGTAAGCGAAGTTTAACGAGTCGAATGAGCGCTTAGAAAAGCTAATTGGCCGCCGGACCCGGCCGCCTGAGCTCGACTCTTACCCGAGATGTTTCAAAGCACTGCTCATACATGTATTGATGGTGTGTCCATCGGGGATAGGCTCTATCATGCGAAATCTTCATGGAGCACTCCCTGTCGCATGACTATGAACGCTCTGACATCTTTATCCCATTGTATTCGGCATCAGCCATCGAGCCCGTTCTTGGTCCTGTGGGTGAGTACCGGTGAGTAGCAAGTTAACGTTTGACGTAACTCCGTTCGTAAATGGGCATCCTCGGAAACACGCCCAAAATACTCGGGCGAGATTGGTTGACTTGTTGTGGGAAAATCAATGCACTCCACTTGTTCATTCTGTCCACCACTCCTCCAATTGGTTTCCCGTCCCATAGACAGCTAGTCATGGCTTGTGAGATGGTATTCTACCGCGACTTTTCAGAGGAAGTGGCAAGAAAAAAACGCGAAGCCGAAGCACGGAGAATCAGTGCCCGGATCGACGAGGAACTCCTCACAGACAAAAATGCGCTCAGGAAACGGGCACCAGCAATAAGAATCCTATTGCTCGGCCAAAGTGAAAGTGGTGAGTTCACCTCAGTATCCAGTTCGGAGCATATCGCGCCTCCTCAGCACGCACTGACACTCTTGTTATCCGGGCATACAGGGAAGTCTACCACCCTCAGGAGTCGGTGACATGTCTCCATTTGTGCCTTTTTCGAGAGCTAATAACGCATACCAGATTTCCGAATGCAATTCGCAAGGGACAAATGGCTGCAAGAACGCGCAGCTTGGAGAGTTGTCCCACAGCTTAACCTCGTACATTCCGTGAATACGATCCTTGACGTACTACAAGACGCGGTCAACAATAAGGAGGAGGATGCACTTCCTTTCGTGGACAAGCATCATTCACTTCGACTTCGGCTTCGTCCCCTCCATGATGTCGAGAGCGACTTGAAACAACTAATTGGTGTAAAAGCTGAGGATATGGCAGCGCGCTTTCCCCAGGCGTCATCCAGGTCCTCTGAATTCTATGTTCGATTTCGCAACTGGGACAGTTTCCTGGAGGCTTCCCGGATAGATGACTCAGAGAGCTCTTGCAGACCGATTACACACGAAGGGGTGAGCAGTGAAGATGTCACCGAAGTTATTGCGAGCTGCAAAGACGACATAATAGCACTGTGGGAGGATTGTGTCATTCGTGAGATGTTGCGAAGATACGAGGTCCGTCTAGAGGACTCTGCCAATTTGTTTGTCCTGTTCTCTGCTTGACACGTCATTCGTTGAGTCAAATATGGTATTCAGTTTTCTAGACAACTCAGAGCGTCTTGCCACTCGTAATTATGAACCGATAGACGATGATATCGTCCGTGCACGCCTACGTACGCTGGATATCCAGGAACATGAACTGAACGTTACAAAAGGTACGTGGACATTCTCATTGCACCAAACCAAAGCGAGATGCTTCCTTCCAGACGGAGAATCGCAAATATGGAGGATATATGACGTCGGTGGTTCGCATACCCAGGTAGTTCTACTTTTCCCTTCCCTTCCATGCTGCCGTCATTGATCACTAACGATCTCGCAGCGTCACGCGTGGCTGCCGTACTTTGAACAGGTGGATGTAATCATCTTTCTGGCTCCTATATCATGCTTCGACGAACAATTAGAAGATTCGGGGGTGAACTGTCTCGAAGACTCAATCATCCTATGGAAAGCCATCTGTTCCTTCCCCCTCCTGTGCCGGACGACTCTCATCGTCTTCCTGAACAAGGTCGACATCTTAGAAAACAAGATTGCAAACGGCGTCGTGGTGAACAAGTATCTACCTTCATACGGGGACCGCTCCAATGATGCTCAATCTGTCATTGGGTGTATGTGCACCACTTCTCACTTAGCGTTTGTTGGCGACTTAGCCATGTCGCGGAGAGGACTGATTACACCTTTGGACCCTTGTTTTCTGTTTAGACCTCAGTCAGAAATTCAAAGATATTGCTGAACGCAAGTACTCAGAGTTGCGGACATGCCATGTTTATCCCACCTCAATTATCGTTGAGTCGATTTCTACCCAATTCTATTGGTTGTTTAGTTGATCTCGTGCTGGTTCATGTTGTATGAACACAGGATATACAATCGACGGTGCAGACGTTAATATCCAGTATGTGGACGAGTCTTTTTTGCTGCTTCCCTCGGCAAGTCTAATTCTGATTGGTTTAGTACGCGATGAGATCATACCAGGATATCTTAGAGCTAACCTAACAAGCGGCTACCCTGGCTGTGTGATGTTGTAGAATACTCTAGTTAATTTAGTACACGGTGAGATCATACAAGTGCATCTTACTGACTTCTGATCTCGAAGCTTTACGTCTGGTTTAGGGAGACTGCCCTCCAAACCACATATCGGTTGGTAAAGTCCTGTTCTATCAGTACCCCAAGATCAGCTACTTCATGTGATACCAAATCTATTGATCCTAAGCTGAGAAGGCTGGGAGAAACCATGGTCGCATTGCACAACGTTATGTCACTGGTATTTCCCGAAAAGGGTGGGACGGTGGAAATTAACGTCACTCATAGGACCCCCTATTACTGGAAGAAATTCCACATTGCGCCACCACTTATAAGAGAAGACAAGTAATCCTTGAAGAACGGGAATTATGCAGGCCCGGAAAACCCATCACCCGCTCCTCCAAGCCAAACCTTTCGTTCATTCAAAAGGTGATGTTCGCTTCATCAACACCCTTCCTCCCGAGCTCCTTTCACACATGATGGAGTCCGGCACCGTGTATAACAATGGTGAGGACGAAGACGACGACAAATATTTCGACTCCTCTGATTTCCCTGCACCGTGGCCTCAATTTCAGACCGTCGCTTCTCATGTCTGTCGCCGCTGGCGCGATGTGGCACTCTCGACTCCATCTCTCTGGACGACCATTGTTGTCAGTCCAGATGCCCGTCCACCGTACCGGTACGAATCAACGCTGTTGGGGAGGAGTAAAAGCCTTCCCATAGATATCTATATCAACCGTGATGATCGCACTGGACGCAACGCAATGGACAGCACACCCTCCTGTACCGACCCCGACTTGGAATCATTATATTCTCTGTTCATTCCCCACATCCATCGCTGGCGCACCATCAAAGTCTCGGTCTCACACTACACCTACATGTATTTGTTTCTCAAGGCAGTCTCCGATTCTTCCATTTCTGCGGCCCTTCAACTCGTAACGCTTAAACTGTATAACTATGATATGGCGCATGACACCTGGTCTCCCAACATGACAGACCATTTCATCCTTTTTGGTAGCGCAGCCCCTCGTCTTACCAGTGTGGTCCTTTGGGGAGTGCATGTTGACTGGAATCAACCATGGATCGCCTCTGCATCTAAACTCACAGATCTCGAACTCGCATATCACCTAGAACATGCTGCCTGTCCATCTTGGGCTCAATTTGCTACTCTCTTGCATGGTGCCCCCGCCCTCAAGTATCTCAGTCTACGCCAGCCAGGACCCTCGGGAGATCCCCCAGCTTGGCCTATTGAGTCGAGCCCTGTAGGTCTTAAAGGTTTCAATGCTCCTGTGTCACTTTTTAAAGTGACAGATCTCATCCTCAAATTTCATCCACCGGCGCATGCAATCGCATTACTTCACAGAATTCATCTCCCTGCACTCAGAAACCTGGTTCTACGCTTCCATCATGGTTGTGGCGATTGTGACGACCTCGTCCATAAACTCGCCGGACCAGCTACTTCCTTATCTCTACGTTCTGCCCAAGAACAGCCGCGCAGCTTGCTGAACGGCCTTGAAAGTCTCAAAATAACTGAACTTCCTTGTCGTACAGAATGTGTCGAGACGCTCTATGGCGAGCTCCAGAACCTTACATCGCTCGATATATCGCTGTCGTACCTTCCTCGGTCATTCCTTGACGTTCTTTCCACACCCTGTACATTGGCCAGACGTGGTGACATTTGGTTGCCTCGACTTGCGACGTTGTACATTTTGGGGGCATCCGGAGATGCTCTTCGCAAGGTGGTGCAAAAGAGGAGGGATATGGGAGTACCTCTCGACTCATTGTACGTGGAGCAGGCTTCTGATGTGAACGAAGAAGACATGGATTGGTTGGAAGAAAATGTGAAGACATTTGAGTTCTTCGAGTTAAGCGATGACGAGGAAGAGGAAGGGTGGTAGGATGTGGGTTAGTGCTTTTGCCTGGGTCTGGCAACATATTTTACGGTTTGTGCAGAGAAGAGAATGTCTACTTCGGATTTACCAGATTGACGACTTTACGGTAGACACCGATCTCATAATGTCGAATATTTACATTCTTCCGATACTTCATTGTCGTACGTCTATCGTCGTACATAGTTCTGCGGAAAGGCGTCAAAGCCTTCACTTAGTATCACCAGCAAGACCAAAAGTTGCCTTATGGCCCTGATTCGAAATGCAAGCCAGCACGATATAACAACATGCCTCCCGGTGTGATCGAACTAGGCAATCGACAACTTCTGAGCGACAATGCTAGGGGTCAACGTTCAACATTGATGCATCAACAGTCCGCGATAACGCGTCCATCAGCTGCGAGAGGGCTCTTGGCCATTCCCTTGAAGATCTAAACGGCATTAGAGAACAAATGCGCAGAGATTCTCGGGAGAAATTGAACCCAGTAAGTTACACACGCTTGTTCAATGTTATCCCTGTAGGGACAAGGTATGGTGCCACCCGACGATCCTCGCGGTTAGTAGGCCGTTGTTGGTACACCTACCGATACTCGAACCGATGCCAGTACAGAGGTTTGACTGTGTGGAGGCTTGAGTTATTCGACAGCAATGCTGGGAGGGCGATAGCAGGTATGTGTCTTGGGGAGTCGAAGATCGCATTTGAATGTTGACAAGCCAGCGCAGAACTCCAATGTAAAAGGGATCCGGCAACCTCTGCATTATGGTCTATAATAACCCTCGTATTCATCTTTGGACTCCAGGTGCCTGTACCGTTATCACTGTCAGCAACACATAGGCGTGACTTACTAGTAATCACAACATTGGTGTCAGGTGTGTCCGTCAACGTGATGAGCGCTGAGGTCTGTATCTTGTGAAACCTTTGTAAAGCACTCCCTGCCGCATGACTACGAACACCCTCACCGATGCCATTATCCCATCGTATTCGCGTCGGTCATCAAGCTCGTTCTTGGTCCTGTGGAGGTAACAACGTTGGACATGACTTGCCCATGCTTCTGGGCCATTCCCAAAATGGGCGTTCTTTCTACACGCTCAAAATAGGTTGACTTGGGTCATGATCAATTATATTCGAAATCGAAATCGACGCACTCCGCTTGTTCATTCTCTCCATCATTTCCCCATTGGTTTCCACAGACGGCTTGTGAGATGGTGTTCTACCGCGACTTTTCAGAGAAAGCAGAAAGAAAAAAACGTGAATCAGAGGCGCGAGGAATCAGCGACCGGATTGACGAGGAACTCCTTGCAGAGAAAGATGCACTCAGGAAACGGGCACCGATGGTCAAAATCCTCTTACTCGGTCAAAGTGAAAGTGGTATGTCCATCTCGGCATCCGCTTCAGAGGATATCGCCCCCCCCAGTCGACACTGACGCTCTTGTTATCTTGGCGTACAGGGAAGTCTACCACCCTCAAGAGTCGGTGACATGTCTCGATTTGTAGGTTTTTTGAGAGCTGATAAAGCGCGGAAGATTTCCGAATGCAATTCGCAAGGGATGAGTGGGTAAAAGAACGCGCAGCTTGGAGAGTCGTCCTACAGCTTAACCTCGTACATGCCGTGAATACAATCCTCGATGCATTACAAGACGCTTTCGACAATGGTGACGAGGAAAATGCGCTTTATTTCACGGACAAGCATCATTTGCTTCGACATCGGCTTCGTCCCCTCCTCGATGTCCAAGGCGACCTGAAACGACTAATTGGTATAGAGGCAGAGGATATGGTAGAATGCTCGCCCTACACACCACCCAGACTGTCACCTAGGGCATCCTCCGAATTCTATGTTCGATCTCGCGACTGGGACAGTTTCCTGGAGGCTTCCCGGATAGGTGACTCAGAGAGCTCCTGCAGACCGATTACACACGAAGGGGTGAGCAGTGAAGATGTCACCGAAGTTATTGCGAGCTGCACAGACGACATCATAGCACTGTGGGCGGATCGTGTCATCCATGAGATGTTACAAAGATACGAAATCCGTCTAGAGGACTCTGCCAATTTGTTTGTCCTGTTCTCATCTCTTCCTGACATGCTCGTTAAGTCACATGTGACCTT
Source organism: Neoboletus magnificus (assembly GCA_003316145.1). Classification (NCBI taxonomy): domain Eukaryota; kingdom Fungi; phylum Basidiomycota; class Agaricomycetes; order Boletales; family Boletaceae; genus Neoboletus; species Neoboletus magnificus. The sequence goes on along the minus strand of QFEI01000877.1, from coordinate 29,587 downwards.
CAGTTTCCTGGACAACTCGAAGCGTCTCGCCACTCATAATTACGAACCAACAGATGATGATATCGTCCGTGCACGCCTACATACGCTGGATATTCAAGAACACGAGATGAGCGTTGAGGAAGGTGCGTGGGTATTCTCGTTGCTCCGAATGAAGGTGATAGACTTCCTTCCAGATGGGAGATCACGAATATGGAGGATCTATGATGTCGGCGGTTCGCGTACCCAGGTAGCTCTACTTTCCCCCCTCTATTCTATGCCGCCGTCATTGACAATTTGCGATCTCGCAGCGTCATGCGTGGCTGCCGTACTTTGAACAAGTGGATGTAATCATCTTTCTGGCTCCTATATCATGCTTTGACGAACAATTAGAGGAAGATTCGGAGGTGAACCGTCTCGAAGACTCATTCATCCTATGGAAAGCCATCTGTTCCTTCCCCCTCCTATGCCGGACGACTCTCATCGTCTTCCTGAACAAGGTCGACATCTTAGAAAACAAGATTGCAAACGGTGTCATGGTGAACCAGTATCTACCTTCATACGGGGACCGCTCCAATGATGCTCAATCTGTTGTTAGGTGTACGTGCACCACTTCGCACTCAGCGTTTGTTGGCGACTAAGCCACCTCGCGAAGAGGACTGATTACACCTTTGGATGCTCGTTTTCCATTTAGACCTCAGTCATGAATTCAAGGATATCGTCCAACAAAGCGTCCAATCCGGGCCCCGAAATCATCGGATGTGTTATATTTATCCCACGTCGGTCGTCGTTGAGTTGATTCCCCACTTCTTCTGTTCATTGATTTGTTGATCTCGTACTGGCTCGCGTTGTTTGAACACAGGATACACAAAAGACGGCGCAGATGTTATTATCTAGTATGTAAACAGATCTTTTTTACTACTTCCCTCGGTAGGTCTAATTCTGATTGGTTTAGTATACGATGGGGTCATACTACGATTCTTCAGAGCCAATTTATACTGTGTGTTGCTGTAGAATATCGTGGTTAGTAGTCAATGTGTTCGTGGGAAAGCTCATTACTCAGGAGGGAATCGCTAACACCTTGGGCGGGCTTTCCTGGGATGCTGAGCGCAAACGGTGCATTTGCCGATATACAAGAAGCAGGATCTCGAACAAGGGCAATGGAGAGCGCACACGAAGTAGTACCGGATGACACTGTGAATAAGGGCGAGGAAGGAGCATCAGGAACATAGGTCGTCGTGAAGAGGGGATCATCGTCGGCGAGGACTGAACTGCAGGCCAAGGGGCTGCGGCGGTGACGAATGGTTATTTTCTCTGACATGGAATCTATAATGTAAAGTACAAAGGGGAAAAAATGATTCACAGAGAGCATCATGGGGCTTAAACGTGAGGGGTCACGGACAAAGAAACTGCAATGTACACTCAGAGCCCCATTTACATGAATGTATATCGGGAGAAGTACGAGAAAGGCTGCAAACCGGATGATGAGTTCTGGCTCTTCCGTCAACACCCAGCTAGTAGAAAACTCACTACCAACGAGCAATTTATCGTCAATCAGGACGTAGACGCTATTTCAGACACAGGAGGGCCACTATGGCCAAACACAATCGACGTTGGTCGCTCAAAGTCTTTCTCCGTTAGCAGTTGCCCTTGAAGGATTTTTCCCATGTGCGTCTGTGTGAACGGTCGCCCTCTGTTCCGGATGGCGAGTAGTGCCCATACGGAAGGCAGTGGCGAATCTGAAAACCTGATTTCGTTCTCTTCAAAGCTACCAGGGATATTGAACAGATTCCACCGAATTGCTGTATCGTTCGGCGAGTCTTTCGTGGGTACGCCAAGGAAACGACATAGCCGGAGGGACGATCGATAGTCTCTGAGATAGAGTTGCCCAGCGAATACGTTGAGCTGGTCGATGAGAGCCCAAGGCGGAGTCCAGTCAGACGGTAGGGGAGGGATGGAATACAGTGTGAGATCGTCGGACGGTCTCATTCGCTGTGATGTGCACGGCGAGTATACATGAAGGCGGACGCATTCGCTTGTCCTGATGTCTGGCATCAAGAGTGCGACTTCAAATGGGCTCAGGAGAACGAGCAGCTGGTCACGATCCTTCGATTGTTTACGGGAGAGAACCCACTGAACAGGTCGAAGATATTGATCCATGGTCCCTCGAGTGGAGTCAGGATCGATCGTCTTCCAGAAGTCTGCCGTCGCCAGGATGAATGGGCTCCAGACGTTTGCATCGCGAGTAGCCGCCGAACTCTTTTCGAGCGTGGTGAAGACTGGATGAAAAGCACTGTTTGCGTGTAATGGAGGGATCTTGCCGGTGTTCACGAACCCGATGATGTCTGGATGAAGGTGATGTTTCGCCGGTTTTGCCTCGGGAGGTAGCTCCACCTCTCGTTCGCGCTCTCGCTGGCGGTTGACCTCCCGTTCTTGTTCTTCTTCCATCTGTGCAGTGGGAAATGATAGAACCCCAAGGTTTTTGCAATGTTGGCGGATTCCTGGATCCAGTGCCGACAAAGTACCCAACACTTTTTCGGTCTCACAGGGTGCGTAGAGATCGACCAGTGATTTGAGTTCTGGCTGAAGCCATACATTCGACAGCTGGTCTGGCCCGAGCTCACCGTTGCAGAAACGGGACCAAGCGTCGTATCTCAATTTATGATTCATCCCCTGTTGCGCCCAGTAAGGAGCCCGCTGCTGAATATCGGCCCAGGTCTCGTGTATTGCCCAGCATAAAACGTCGACGGCAGTGACTCGGGTGTTCGGATCTTTCTTGCCGACCGCAACACGGATGCTCCGGTCAACATCGAGCGGCGCAAAAAACATGACCGAGTGACCGTGGCCCAGCTTGCGCATCCGCATGGAGCCTGAGAATTACAGCCCATGAGATTGAGTGATCGAATGATGGTGGGGAGACGAACCTTGCACCAGATGATCTTTTGTAACCTTTGGTCCTAGTGTGACGGCTGCTCGAGACCCAATAGGGAGTTTGATGTCGATGCCCCTTGTGTGTGCATGATCCAGATAGACAATGCAACGATCTAACTGCTGACAAAGCGGTGATGATTGCATCGATCGAGTGATACCATCCCGTGTGAGTACCACCAGTTCATCCTCCCCGTTGAAATAGATGGCACCAGCAGTGTCGGGGGCGATGTCGAGCCATGCTTTGGCCACTTCGTCATTGGAAGATTCGATTATTTGTGCGCCAACGTCCAGTAAAACACGAATTACGGGCTTTTGCTCGATTACCATTTGGAGTAATCTAAACGTGGACCATCGTTCGCCATTCTCGTGAGTCACCATGTAGGCGTCGTTTTCGGGCTGAAGAAGATATGCGAGAACCTTGGCATTGGTTCCCTTATTGTGGTCAAGGTCGCGCTGAGTGATAGATAGGGGTAACAACCATCGGCCGTCGTTCGTACCCGAAAATCCTGACGATCAATTCAGCGACCAAATTGAAAGATATGGGATGAACCCGCAGGCTCACTCACCGGTGATAATCTTTTCCCTTTTCTCAGCCAAGTCCCAGCTAGATCCGGTAGCTTTCCAGGGAAATTCTTTTGCTTCCTGTGGGAACACCACTCGCGAAAGGTAGAAGTCTATGGCTCCTTTATTCCGAAAGAAAAGCGGGTATATGATATTGTCCCATTGCTCCGATGACTTGAGGTTAATATCGCCGAGTTTCCGGAGTGAGTCGCGCATTGACTCGCAATCATACTCGTTGACCCAAAGCGCATATTCTACGGATGGGTCATCCTGATCCATCAGAATTTCGAAAGAAACTCTCAGCTGCTCCTCGCTGAGACCAGCATAGTAGTAAGATAGGCATGTGAGAATGATGGTGACGTCTGGATGGCCAAACTGGGTGTTGGGTGCCGGCAAGTCTTTGGCCCGATACGGAACGGCAAGCATTGTGTCACTTCGTCCGCATTGCAGTCGTGGGACAACTTGAAGGCCATAGTCAACACGCCATCTCCGCTCCGCAAGAGCAAACAACAGGATGTTAGATGCCAGGAGACCACGGAGTAGTAGTAGTCCACTCCAAAGATTACTCTGGTGGGATCGCTTAGCATACTTCTCTACCCTCGTGACTGTATCCGGAACTCGGAAGACGTCCCCGTCAGATATGAAACTATGAATCGCATCGTGCAATTCTTGACAGACATTTTGAAAATTGAAACCGTGAAGTTGTCCCGCCATCACGTCTTCCACTATCAATGATATTAGGTGTCGACCGGTATCGCATGGTCGCACGATGCGAATATACGGAAACGATCCAGGCGGGCCGCATTCGTACTCCATAGAATCAGGGGCATATCTTGAAAGGAAACATGCATGCCG
>QFEI01000877.1:13953-25219 GCA_003316145.1 Neoboletus magnificus | reverse complement strand
GGAACATGCGTGCCGCTTCACGAGCCGGAGGATCTGCTGTGTAATGGTCCATCGGTCAGGGTATCCGTCCATATGTTGCTGGAGGCCCATCGTGTAAATCAGTTGGAATCGGGAATGAAGGATCTCGTCGCTCTCGTCCAGGATATCTCGAACATGAGAATACATCCATTTCTGAAGGCTCAGCAACTTGAGTGCGCTGCCAGCAGCACTGTGAGCCTCTCCATTGCGTTTGCCATGGTTGTCAGGACGAGTGGTGTCCTTTTTGCTCGAGTGACTGGGCGACTGGCTCAGCCATTGAAACATGCTACCTACAAGGCTGTCTTCCTGTGGCTATGCTCAGCAGTCAGCTGAATCAACGATTACCAACATAAATATCCGCGCTCACCGATTTGGACGACAGGATGTGGTTGAAAATGAATTTATGAAGCTTCGGCAGGGGACCAGTTAAATGCGTGGCTCTATAAATCTGCTTCTCCACGCTCATCAACTTGAGTGACACGACGTGCTCTGGTTGGACAATCAAAATTCCACGCTCAGCCATGCATTGGGACATGAGCTTGTGCAGATCGTCTATTTGAGGGTTGATCATACTGCTACCTCCGTACTCGGAGATACGAGAGAAGGGGACGTGGTATATTGGCCTGTTAGCGAGCCCGCCAAGCCGAGCGACCAGTAATCCGAACATCTGGACCGTCAGCACTTTTGGGACAATGACGCGGACAAGCTGACTGCCATCTGCAAGAGCAGCAGCGGCGATGGGAATGATCACAGACGACTTCCCTTCGCCCATGCCGACCTGCATCGCGGTACTTTCGCCGGACCGTGGGGATATCATTTCCATTGCAGTTTCTGCCTGAATGCGACGAATGAGAAAATTCCCTTGAATCTGACACAAGCAAGGAGCAGCGTTAGCAGAGACAAGCGCGAATATATCAGAAACAGACCTGAATCAACAGCCAATCTGGGTGTTCTTCAGGATTCCACCCATCACAAACCTCAGTTTCCAACTCCTTCGAAAACTCTTCTTCCAGACCTTCCAGAGCGAATCGGAGCAATCTCCGGGAACGCTGAAGTTCCAAAAGGAGTAGAGCTAACGACACCAAGCATTTCGTCCACCGTCCTGGGAGGTTGATCGGCGAGGTAGATGCGAGATGTCGCAAAAGGATATCCGCTGTAATCGGCGGCCATTGACCAAACCGATGAAGTGCCTGCTCATGTGGATCGGCCGTCGGACCCAGATTCTGCTTGAGAGTGGCCAAACCGTCCATGTAGTCGACTCTACATTGTGCATAGTGCTCCTTGAGGGTCTCAATGTGATTCTTCCCAACAACTCCATGAGTCATTCGGGACTCCTCGCGAGCATGTTGTGCGCTGGCCTCAAGGTGAGCAACGTATTGTTGTTGAAATGAGGAGTTGGTTCGGAGAGACGAGAACAAATGATCCAATGTGGGAATATTATCTGATGGTGTTCTGCCAGCCTTGTGACTCTCGCGCAGCAAAGCACTACGAGGTGGTAGATCTGGCGCCTGTCGGTCTGAAAGCAGTTGACTGAGCGTGATCTGCAAAGGTGTACGCTCATTGAAACCATATCGCGGAAGCGAGACAGGGCGTGGAAGAGTTGGTAGTCCAGGCTCCGTGAGGACACGCATGAGATCTTCCTTGAGCTTGAAGTTGCGGTAACAACTGGAGAATAGCTTTTGTAGGCTGTTTATTAAACTTGCCACATCCCAGTGAAAAGGATTTAGCGAGACCGTCGGAAGGGTATCCAATGGCCAATCCCTGAGCAAGTTTTTTACAGCATCATCGACCATATCCTCGGACCATTCTTGCAGAAAGTTTGGGTACGGCCCCTTACGACGAAACTTGTAAATATGATGCCGCAAAACCTCCTCGGTGGGACGGTATCCATCCAAAATCTCGCAGCCAATATGGATCGGTAGATGGCCCGAATGAGATTGCGATTGCTTAGCAAATACAATGAACATCGAGAGGAAGGCGGCCTGATGGCATGGTGAACAGTACGCCATCGTGAGAAGGAGGAATAGCAGTTGAAAGCGCTGACAAGTTCCCTCGCTCATCTTCAGGATATTGTGTACCCTTGTCATTAGTGTCTGCACAAGATCAAAATTTGACCATGTTCCCGGACCATCATGGAGGGAGGGTTTGGTAGCAGTATCCGCACGTATGTTGTTGTCCCACAGTTCGGCCCAGTTTGATAGTATGGTGTCCACAGTATGCACGTTAATGGACCAGCGCCGGTGGACGGTAGATGCTGCAGTAGAGGCAACTTTCTCAAGTTCCAAGACAGACTCTGGGGTCAAGTAGTCCCTGTCCTCGCAGTCTTCCGACGCAGTCAGTCCAGTGGCGCTCGAGGGAAATAGATACGCAGCTCGTCGCCCTGCGCGCTTCTCTGACGCATCGACGATGTATTCGTATGCAACGTGGCCCCAGCCATATCTATGTTGAATTTTCAGGTATGCAGCATTGATTTGAGGATACTGGATTAGAGTCCCGAGGTCGCCAATTCGGACACCTTTGTGTTGCATGATTGACCGACACCCAGCCGACTGCAAGAGACCAAGCGCTGCTTGAGCACCCGTTTTGCCAGTCAGTGGATCGGGTGTATGGCAATTAGTAGCGGCGTGCAGAAAGGCAAGATATTGCATGCTCGTCAAGCTGCCACTCCCCATCAAACAGCCCAATTCAGTATCCACATTGTAGGTATGATAGGACAATGGCCGAGAACTGTGGGCAGATGGCAATACATCGTAATTGGCCTCGACCTGGACCCGACGACCACCACGATATTCGAGAGATCCGATCGGTATGAGAACACATCTTGGGATAAGTTCCTCTGGGAAGAGGGTTTTCTGCCGGAGAACAATGTGGTTTTCTAAACCGAAAAATGCCCCAACAGATTGGTTCTCGTCGTAAACCATGTGCTTGAAGTCCTGGGACTCTAATTCTCCTTGATTATTGACAAAAAAGGACAATCCATAGCGGGGCAATGCAACGGACAGTCGCAGCGCTGGTACACACTGGAGAGTGTTGATGGGAGACGTGGTGATTAGGAGATTTCTGGACTTGCTCTGCGCGTAATTGTTAACGTTGTTGAGACCCTCGAAACACTGCGAGACTGTTGCCCAAGTTGGACTTCGGGGGTCGACAAGGGTCTCGTGGCCTTTGCACATCCGATACTGTCCAGATGCATAGTCAATCCTCCAATTCCGTAAAGACTGTTCCCAAGGCTGTTCGATAGGGCGTAACTCAATGATCTCTGTGGACAGATTCAACCAATGAACATGGTCATCAACGAGCTCTCGCGGAAGGTCTTGGCACAGTATAGTTGAAGGGATCAGTTCAAGGATCTCATTTGTTTGACTGCATTGTGCTCGAACCACCAGGTTGTCGCCTCGCAGCGAAAAGTGCACCTGTGCGTAATTGGACCAACATGATTACGTCGTGTAGGGTGGTTACACATACCTTGTGTTTGGATGTTATGGCAAGGGTCGTGAAATCCATTCCTGGGAGATTGGATGGTATGAGAAAGAAACCTTGCTAAAAACTCCGATTAGGAACGAGTGTTCATACCGGAAGCTGCAGTGTGTACACACATCACGAAAGATTTGTCGGCATCCTGGAGAGTCTCTAATCAGGCGGGGCAATCCACCTAGTAATTGACCATCCACTCGAAGGACACCATCAAGCAGGTTAAGGTGCACTGTTTGCGACACCCAGTCTCTAGTTGCTTTAGTTCTGCATGTAAACCAACGAGCATTTGGATGCTGCAGCTGTTCCCACCCATGTGTGCTTGGTTTGTGGCTAGCAAAAATCTTGCCAACCGCAAGGTCGAGACCATAATTTGATACATCCGCGAGAATTATATCCTTCAACATATCCTCAAGAGCATGAGCAAGACGACGGTCTCGTTCAAGGAGTAGTTGTGAATATCTATCAAAGACGGCTGAAAATTTGAAGTCAATTGGGTTTCGAAGGTATTCAACATTCAGGAATTAGAGATACCTTCAGGACGGAGTGCATGTGTTAAGAGGGCACAAGAAACTATAGCATCAACATCCTCTGCAGAATGGAAGAGCTTTCGGAGAGTAGTGGAGTCAACATCAAACATGCCCCGGCATGTGGCAGCCATGTCCTGCAACTGCTCACTGCGCATTTCAACCATAGGCGCCTTTGTCAGGTTATACGATAGCTCTTGCGTCCAAACAAACGTCTTTCTGCGCATGTTCCGAAGAAGTGCAATGGCTTGCTTCGATATGCATTCGCTTGTGCATGATGCAAGCATGCGAGTGAGCAACAAGGAAATGGTACTCATCATCATGCCGTCAATCAAGCCAGCTCCAACATCTATGACCATGCTGTCGAGCTCGTCCAGAAGAGTATCACAAAAAGAGGACTCTTGAAGCTCTTGATGCCAGAGCCACACTCCTGTATTCAGATCGAGCGGTCCGACTTGAAACGCTGCCTGGGCCAAGAGGTAATGAACCTCCAGACGACGGAGGTTGAGAGATCTATTGCCCAAGCCCCTCAGGATGTTGAGCCACTGGAGCGAGCCATCACTCCGCAAGTTTCCAAACGCTATGAATTCGTCGAGGGAGAAATCTGCAGGACAGTGCGCTTGAGCAGCCAAGACATCATTGGCAGTGTGAGAGGTAGAATGCGCATATTTTCCCAAAGTATCGTCTCCAAGTTTGTATGTAAAATCTGATGAATATACGAAATCATCATTGGGTCCTCCTTCCGGCCATATTGAGAGACTGCCCGTTGGGGCATCTTGCTTGGACATGACCCGTTCGAACGCATAACGTAGTGTCGGGCTGTTTCGAGATTGTCCTTCTGGATAAAAATAGACGAAGTGGATCTGGAACGACAGTGGTGGCCCTTCACGATGGACAAAGTAGGGCTGCAATGCAGGAACACACGCAAGGAGATTGACCCCTTCTCCTCCTTCTTCTTCTCCTTTTTCTCCGTCTGGATCGGAACAGAAAATAGTCCCACTGTCAACGGGATAGTGCGAATAATACAGAATGCGACAAGCGGCAGCACGCCAGATGCGAAAGCACGCTGGGCATTGCAGTTCGAATACGATCACTTTGGTGTGTAATGGCGAGGCGGGCAATGGTGATTGGGAAACCTCCGCGCCATCAGATAGACGTCTCCCGGATAGCTGCTGTCGATTTTCTTGGCACCCACCATAGATATGTGTGGGGCCAGCAGCTTCTCGCTGCGGGACGGCATACCCAGTGGTCTTTTCCATCGCGTCGTGTTCAATGCGAGCTTTGAGTTGCTGAAGATGTGGGGAATGATCGTAATAACGGACGGGAAAATCGTCTTCAGTGAATTCATTTGACTGTACAAACCATCCTGGACATGATCGAGACTGGCGCACGGACAGGTACTGGTATGCACGGGCAAGACGATGAAGGCTTGTTGACTTGCGCAAGAGCAGCTTTTCTAGGAGAAGTATCGGAATGTCAGGGGAATGGTCGGCGAGCATGGGAATCTGCCTCACAACGAGCTTGTCAAGTGTGACAAAAAGCTCGATTGCAGTCAGAAGCATGATGGATTTGTTTTCTGGATTGCCGCACAGATGCAAAATAGCCTTTGCTATGTATTTATCCATCAGAATCTCGAGCTGTGTGCATGCCTCCTCCACATTCGTGACACGGGCAAACCAATCATCGATGCCCTGCTCAACCGATTGCTCGAAGTCATAGAGAGTAATGACAGAGTCAGCATCATATGCCTTATCAAAGAAGACCCCATTCAATGACATGAAATCATCAATGGTGCCACGGCGACGATGGCTGGGACGGAAAGGAGTACGGAGGGGTTCGTGGCCAGTATTCGCAAGAGCGCTGCGAATGTATTCATGACTGTCCTGGAGTAAGAGCTGCGTGTCCCTGACGAGTTCCTCCTGGGTTGCGTTTCGAAATGGAGATGGGCGGGTGCTCAGTTGCATCCACCTGTCATCAAGGATCTCTCGAAGACAAGCACAGGTCTTCAGCGCCATCTCGGAGAGCCAATTTGGGGTAGAGGTGCCAAGTTTGCTTGAACGTCGGAATATTTTAGATGACATCAAATGAAGCAGATCGCTAGATAGATTTGTAGTGTCTGTGGCCCTTGCGAGGGTGCACATGAAGAACAACATGAATCGTTTGTAGGAGACACGTCCAAGAGGTGAGCGACCAACAGACATCTGGATCGCGACCCTGATGAGAAGCCAAAGATATGAACGACGCCAAACAACCTCGGATGTGGTATCGGTCTTTCGCCGCCGGACAACATCCTCGCGGACACGCTTGATGATGCGGGGAACATCAGCAGTGCGACCAACACCTTGCAAGATGCCCGCCAGTAGTGCAGTAACATATTGCGAATCACCAGGGGGAGGGGTGGGAAGGTCAGAGTCGACAGTGCGATGGTAAGAGAGGATATTGGCGAGCTCAGATTGAAAGTCCTCATCGTCAAACACCCCGTTCAGCGTCTCGACGGCCGACCAGGGATACGAACAGATCAGAGACCCCGCTGTCTCCTCTACAGCATCCGTGCGTGGGGACACTTCGAAGGACTCGAACAGCGTGCTCATCTCCCGCTTCGTGAGGACAACCGCAGCATTTTGAGCTCGGATGAAAAACACAAGAATATCTATAGATTGTCAGCACAGATCTATAAGGAGCCTGTGAGCGTACCTCCTGTCTGCATCCCACGCAGCTGGGAGATGACACGGCCATTCTCCAGGTACTCAGAGCGGACGGAAGCTTGCAAGTTGTCTAGCATCCTTGTGACGTGATGCCACTGGAATCCGGAGGTCCCTTCGACGTGTGCACTATAAGCATGGGCAGCAGCACACACTTCACGAGCTAGCGAAAGATCGTTCTCCAAGGTATAGTCGTTGTCGCAGGGAAGCTCGACAGGAAAAAATACATGAGTAACAGTATAATCAAATGGCGTAGGAGTACGGATGGATGCGGATGAGCTCGTCGTTTCAAGATCAGAGTCATCAGTGGTAGACGCGCTGGACATGGTGGTATTAAGGAGGGGATGGGTGAGAATATTTGCGGTACTGGTAAGTTGACAAAAGCGGTCACCATCTCACAGCCTCAGTGAAGTCAGTGGCAGCACGCTCAATGCCTCTGCCACCCGAGTCTGGCATTCTAATCTAACCACCCTTTATTGATTGGGCCCGGCCAGAGGGAATACGTGACCCCAGAATTTCCGGATAGTTTGGGGTCATATACCGCGGACCCGACCAAAGAGCATCATACGTGGCACGGAATTGTCCAAGTGTCCTTCTCATAGGCTTGGTCCCATTGGGTTCTCCTCTAGCCGCATAGCAAATCGAAAGTTTGGCTCCGAGATTGGATAGCTCCGGGTTGTTTGATTCCCCGACCGATGCCTACCCGGACAGGTGTCACATCAATGATTTAACATTTATTTTGACAGCACGTACCGTTCACTAGGCCGAAACTGCCGATGAGGAGTCGAGCATTTATGACATGGGGCCCTCCAGGCATTGTTTTCAATACGATCAGGTGGGAGACAAAGATGTGGTCAGCCCGGCGGTGTAGCAAAGAGGTCAAGAATGTTCAACAATAACAGAGCGCGACACCATCGATAGCAAGCGCGTTAATGCAATAGATGCGAAAATACCGTTTCACTCCAACTTGAAGTCAACGCCACGTTTCGACACATTTCTGTGTACTACACCCTCTTTCTTCTTCCTCAACGCCTCGGACGACACCACTCAGGAACCCCCGACGTTCCAAGGGCCCTCTACAATTTATGTCTCCTGAATCCATAGACTGTACTCCCATTCAAATGTCACCGGCGACGAGTCAGGACTTTACATAGGCTGGCTACGAGTATGGTACGTGTCGCAGTGATCCTGAGGAAGACCTTCATTGATCCAATACCAATCAAGACGAGATGCTCAGTTTCCGGTCTCTGTAGTCTCCAGCATGGTCGACGATCTGAGACCGTGTCCAGGTTACACCAGAATGTCTGCGCAATGGTCCGCAACGATTTGATGGCCTGTTGATCAGGTTGAACTCGGTGCGTGGTCCAGCAGACACTGGCAGAGAGACGCTTACCAATGACATGCAGGAACGCATGTGTTATCGCAGCAGCCTCGGTCGCGAAAAATGGCGAAAAACCCGCGGTTAGCAGTCGACATGGCTAGTCGCAGGTCGACTCTTTTTGGGCTAGTCCCGGTGTTGTCACTTGAGTCACGGAGAAAAATAGTGGCGAATGAGTCGTGATGAACAATTATCGAAGCCGTAGAACATGGTCTGTTGGTAAGCCAAGAAGTTAGCCTCTCTCAAGATTGGATCAAACAGTTCACCAAACTTACCGGGTTGACAGTATGAAACCATGGTTTGGGAAGCCGTGAACACTTCATGAAACGATGCAGTAACCACGTGATATATCATGGAAGTGTTCGGAATCATCCAGAATATCAGACCCAAAGGATTGGACGTCGAGAATATCTGATATCCGTGGAGGAGATGCGAAGAGAATATCCAAAGAGTCAATGTCGTCCATGGATATGCAGTCTTGGGTTACAAGATGATAAGATAGTATATTCGCTCAGCGAAGATCTCTGGAGGGATGGGATTATGCTATCAATCTCCATAGCCAAATCCACCTTTATACCCGGCCGACAGACTATTGAGCAAGTCGTACCCATTGTTTGGCTTCTTATTCAACGCCATTTACGGGGTCAAAATATTTTGGGTTAGTTGGACAATGTGCTACCGAAACTTCGGAAATGAACCATTGTTTATGCAATTTCTAAATTTCGAAACATCGAGTCGGAGATGAAAATCCGGGCCGTCGAACCGGCGCAGGCACAGGAACCCAATGCTTGCCGAACACAATCACCACCCTAACAAACGACCGGAATTCATGGTGAGATCGACTACAGAAAATCGATGCCAGCATCAATGGTCACGCCCAGGTTCGTCGCTGCTTGAGGGAACATTTGCCATGTCCAGACGGTCTCAATGACGTCGTTTGTGAAGAGCTTCTTGCAATCATTGTGGAGCAATCCGCGCGCTAGACTCACGCTGCTGCGTTTTGCAACATGCCGCTAACAACATGTCACGAAACAAAAGGCAGGATCTGAAGTGGGAACCTTGGACCGCTTAGAAGTCCAAGTCGTTCAGAGATATATTTGATTCAAGCAAGTAGTCCAGTCGACTGACCACACCTGTGACATGTGGTTAATCCTTCTAAACTATCTTCAGCCTTTCGAGCCCCAAAGCGTTCAACAACGGGAGCCCACGCAGGATAGAGCAAGGTTTGGTGAGTGGTGAGCACGGGCCCACAGCGGGTGTTCGACACCATGGAGGCGTGGTCATCTTGCAGCCTTGCTGAGCACCTAGAAACCTATTGTCAATGTCATGTCCCGCCCTATAGACTCTTGTAGTACGGGGACTGGATTAATCTAGGGCCGAAAAAAAACGCCGGGGATCAATGAATTGGCGGTGTCCGGTCTTATGGCCCGTAGTGGCGCCCCAGAGCGGCACCACCACAATGCCAGTCTTATTAGCCTATTTTTTGCATGAAAATTCTATACTTTACCCAACTGGACATCCAGTGTCCAAAAGGACGGGAGATACGTCATTGAATAGACTCTCTTCTAGTGATTGGTTGCCATGAATACATTTCGTAATAAAAAGAGAACCCAAATATTCACCCACAGAGATCCAAAGGCGTGCGCATGCTGCCAGTTGGACATGTTCCACTTTCGCTTCGACTTCGAAGAAGGTGTAGACGCGGCTACATTTGCGGGAGCCGTGCCTCCTACTGATGAAGGGCACTACGTTGCTTCTCCCCGGGCCCCACAGCAAACTGGGGAACCATTCTCCGAGATTGATCTTAATTCATTGGTATGCACAGCGAACACCCATCATCATCCCCGTATGTACAGCACCCTCACTGTTCTCATGAATCAAGTTTAGCTGGAAGCGTTGCCGACCAAAATATCGTACTCGTTCATCCCTGCTCCGTCATTTGATGGTCACAGTCCTGACTTGAAGCTCGCACGCCGAGATTTGTTTGATGCCCGGTTTCAGCTCATCTCTGACGGAGCTGATGGACCAGAATCCGGGTCCGATCCCAGCATCGCATCAGCACTTCAATTTATCGATAATCCTTCGGATCTCGTCCCTCTCGTCTATGAGGGCGGCTTGAAAACGTGGGAATGTAGCCTTGATCTGGCTAGTTGTCTCAGACGCGATGGTCACGTTGCAAACGCCAAGGGCCGACGCGTGTTGGAGGTAGCTTTTCATCTGATACGTGATCACCTCTTCTCTATTGTTGACCCGATTTATCCTCGTAGCTGGGGTGCGGCACAGCGATTCCGACGCTCTGTATTCTTCGAGAAATATTATCGTCACCTTCAGCCCGTGACACTGAGACACACATTCACATTCAAGACTACAATGCCTCCGTTCTACAACTGGTAACCATTCCGAATATCGTTCTTGCTTGGTGTAAGTGACCTCTGTCTCTATGGTGCTAGTTTACGTGAACGGCTTACCCCTCTCTTCTCATCACGGCCTTCTAGATACATCGCCCGCTGCAGATGTCTACCGTGTCTCAGAAGCTAACGATTCAGGGGACGTGGACTCGGAGTTACACATCACGCCCCAATTGCTTCACGCATTCAAAACATCGCTACACGACCACGGACTTCGCTTACGCTTCTTTTCCGGTTCGTGGGACACTTTCGATCTGCGTCGCACAGGTGGACCCTATCACCTTGTCCTCACGTCCGAAACGATGTATCACCCAAGTAGTCTCCCGAGTTTAGTCCGCGTCATGCGTGATGCGTGCCCCGAGGGACAGGAGTACCTTTGTCTTGCTGCCGGCAAGACTGTTTACTTTGGTGTTGGAGGTGGCATCGCGGAGTTCGTTCAGTGTGTAGGTTCGATCGCGGACGAGCGAGGGAACGGGGGACAGGTGGAGACGGTCTGGGAAACATCTACGGGCGTTAGTAGGAAAGTGATGCGCGTTCGGTGGACGTGAGAGATCAGCCAGGTAAAAGAAAAAACGTGTATGATCAATCAAACAGCCATGCTGTACCCTTTCTAGCCTATCAGACAAATGGTCTCCAGATCCAGCGAGGGTGGCGCCGCACAGGAACTGATTGCAACTCGGGGGTGCCAGGATCAGGGCCTTAATATGCCCAAGATGATTGTTCCCGAGACGCCGTTCAGCGCGTGCAGATTTTTGGGGGACT
>QFEI01000876.1:0-11677 GCA_003316145.1 Neoboletus magnificus | reverse complement strand
TAAACAGCCTGCTTCTTGAGAACTCGGGATAAATAATGACAGATCGGGGTCAATAGGTTGGATGGATAAGGAGAGCGGGAATTGAAGCTAGACGAACCTCGCGAAACGTTGTGGTGGCATGGGCTTGGCCAATAGGTGGCGTGTTAGCTGGGCAAAGAAACACTTGAACCCGCGCAATTCTTTTTTTTTTTGATCCATATCGGTTAATGTGGCTGGCCAGAGTGCCATGTCAACGTCACAGCACAGAGATGCTCAGCTGGGAGGCAACCCAGCCATGAAGATGTTACCTGAGAACCCAGGTCATCGGGTCGGACGAATGAGGCGGCATATGCACGCCTGCGTGCGTCCAAGGCCAACCTGAAACCAGACGGTCACCGTCATGATGTCATCTGACCTAGCGTTGGCCGAAACTTGCGCCCAATGCATCGGTACATGCCATTGCTCCGGGACCCGATGACCTCCAGTTGGCGCGACTGGTCGCAGTCAACCCCAAGCTAGGGAAACATTCAAATGATATTTGTGGATCCGGCGTGTAGAAAAACGGCGGCCGACCGCTCATTATATGGGGTGAGAAACTCAAAAAGTGAAGAGCGTGATCATAGTCAATCACAACGCGAGCATGAAAACGCACGTTTGCCGTGACAGTGGAAGCGAGACTATATGGGTTGCTTGGGTTCGTAAACTGCCTCTCAGGCTATCTTTGTCGTCGTCGTTGCGCATGTGGTTCGGCTCGGCACATGCTGAGCGTCGGGGTTCTCTCCCACGTCCCTTCCGTTAAGTATGGGATCAAAATGAGCTGCATGCTGTGGTGAAGTTCCTCCGCCATGCTCTTTTCCTTTCTCTCCCTCGTCGGGCTCACCGTTGCCTGCACCGACAGCGAGCTTCATGCCCGCGATGGCCACGCCCATGCTTACCTCCGCGAAAAGCGCGAGTACCCACAATTTCCGCTTACACCACCATACCGTCCTCTGGTGTGGGGTGACTTCAACGTGATCCACACTACAGACACACATGGATGGCTTCTCGGGCATCAGAAGTCCAGCTGGCCAGAGCCCAACTACAGGTGAGTTCCTCTCTTGCACGCGACACGCGCACCTGTTGGGTGACCATGTCGAGGCTGATGGCTTCCGCAGTGGTGATCTCGGTGACTTTGCAAGCTTCGTCACGCACATGAAACAGATCGCCATCGTCAGTTTCCTACTGGTAGTCATTCCAGAGCCTCCCTGCTGACACGCAGAGTAGGAAAAGAATGTTGACCTTCTCCTAGTCGATTCTGGAGACCTGCATGACGGTAATCCATCCAGAATTTTCTCACCGGTTCAACGTTTACCCTGAGTTCGCAGGCACTGGCCTTTCGGATGGTTATCCTCCCGGCGGCGTGGATGCTCACGAAGTAAGCCACGTCCTCCGGATTTGGTCATCCATGCTGATTATATGCGTGAAAACAGTCGAACAAGTTCCTTGAGCGCCTTCCGTATGATGTAATGTCTATTGGAAAGTGGGTCCAACACGACGTCCGTCGCGGTTGCATTTCTCCGATGCTTATCTCTCAATAGCCACGAACTATATGTCTATGCTGACACGTATGACATGTACGTGCATCATAACACGCAGCCTATGCCACGCTGACCATGTACTTTTTTATATTTCCTTCATGTCGCTAATGCTGATCGGCTGGCACCTGTATTTCATCGTCTCTGCATGGATGGACGGTTACACCTTACGACATAATCACGATCCCTATTACATTGTCGTGCATCATTCTCCATCATATGGAACCTGATGATCATGGTATCCACCCCGATCGCACTATCCCAACCTGTGCTTATCCTTGACATTTCGACGACGCACGTTCGGGCGACTCGTTGCGGCGTAAACTCGCTGCCTATACGTTGACAAATGCCAATGATGAATTCAATGACCTCATTTACTGCGCCGGACTCGATAGGTACACCAACTTTGTTCCTCACCTGAATGGTCGCTACCTGTCTTCCAACGTCAACATCACGGTTTTCAATTCCGATGGCGAGGCTGTGAGCGTGCCAGTAGGCAGTGAGTAATTCCTTCCTCTGTTTAGTCTCAGGACGAGTTGTCCTCTAGATTATGACGCATTTTCCTGACTAATGTTCCTGTACAACTTGGATGACAGATCGCTTTACGAAGTTCACGACTGGGAAGTGCGCATATATCCCTTACCCGAATATTGTCCTGCTGTGGCCACCTTACCTTGACATTCTGCCATTATGACATTGTTGTTGTTGTTGCACAACTGATACGTTATTTAGAGGCCGAAGGGTAACATCCCTCGGTGTTCTTTATGATTTCACAGGCAACTCTGCCAACACCACTGTTCAAACTGTGGCTGACATGGTGAAGGAGCAATGGGTAAGTGCGTAATCTGTATTTTCAGTGATGTCCCTAATGTTCGCTCATTCAAGTTCGCGGAAGCCATCGCAGAAGAACCAGATGTATTTGTTCTCGTTGGGTGTGTTCTGTAATTCTTGTCGCGATTTCCTCTGATACGCATAACCAGCCACATGCCAGTATCTTATGACAACTGTAGGCCACCATCCGATTGTTCTTGGAATGAGCGCCAATTAGGATTTGATGTTTAGGGCCTGTTGTCTTTGATGCAGTCCGGGCCGTCCATCCCTACACGCCTATCTTGATTTTCGGGGGTATGGATTATCTCCTTTGTACACGGAAGTATCTTGACGTCTAATTGCCGCATATACGCAGGACATACTCACATCCGTGACTGTCAACAGTACGATGGAAGGTCAATGGCCCTGGAGAGCGGTCGATACATGGAAACGATCGGTACGTTAATTGCCTCTAGTGGAAGTTAGCTCAAAATCACCATTTCCGCAGGCTGGATGAGTGCGTGCCTCCATCTGACATGGAAATGAGCAGCACTGAGGTTTGGCAGGCGCGGACCTTGATGCTGCCCAGGGAAACACCAACAATATAACGTTTACTCGGAGATATCTCGATCAAAACAGGGTAACCTACGAGGTGCGCTGCCAAATCATATCGCGTTCTCGAACACCATGGCACAAAACGGCTTGTAGTACCACACCACGATGTCGAATTCCACTTTCGACACCTTGTATGGGCGTTCTATCACCTACGGCTTGCAAGAACTTGCTGTCGATTTCGATCTGGCTTACTTGTACGGCACTGCCCCCCAGGATTATACCATGAATCAGTATGTCTTGCCTCAGTGTTGAAACGCTGCACTGATCACGTTGACGATGTTTCCCATAGGAACCCATACCCGTCCAGTGGAAATGTACTGACGTTGTTCATTGCGGAGGCTGCACCAGTCGCCCTCACCGCCAACAATACACGTGCCGGGATTCCCAACATCATCATCATCAACTCGGGTGAACTACGATTCAATGTCTTCAAAGGACCTTTTACCAAGAACGACCAGCTCACCGCTGCGCCGTTCACCGATTCATTCCTTTACATCCCCAACGTGACGGCTAGCGTTGCGAACCAGGTTTTGCCTGCTCTGAACCACGGGAGCTCCTCTAAACGTTCCGAACTGGAAAAGGAACTGTGGGGCCGTGGGCATGTGGAGAGTCGTTATCGCAGCTGGTTGGAAGACATGGACAAACGCCAAGCAGGACAGACGACAAACACGACCAACCTGACGCTTGGATATGTCACCACAGACGCATGTCCATCTTTCCTCCTCAGTGTTCATTGAACCGAAATACTTTTTATTCTCCCACAGGGATGCCCCGGTGCTGGCGACGACACGCTCCACCTCCCGTTGCCCTACTACTCGGTTCCGAACTACATCGGCTCCAATCCGCCCAATGTGACGAGCGAGAGCCCCATCGACCTGGTCTTTGTCAACTTTATCGAGAGCGAGGTGTTGAGCATCCTGAATGGGGTTCAGAACGCGACCAACTACACGTCTGCAGACGTATCCCTGTACACGCCTACGTTGGCTGACGCGGTGTTGGGTTTGTACGCCCAAGCCATGTGGAATTAGGGATCAGATCGTGTCATTCGACTACCGATCGTGGCCAATATTGGTCGGATGTATTATACGTTGGCGTTGGCATTCATGTCTGGAGTGAGGTGGGTCGTGCGCGTGAGATGGCAGCAAAGGCAAGCGGGTGCATCGCATTAGGGGTTTGGGCAACGTCAATGCCCAAGTCAACTAAGTAGGTGTATGTCGCATACAAATACAACAGTAGAAAAAAAAGAAAGGAGGAAGAGAAAAAACAAAAGCACAGCTGGTTTTTACGTAAGAGAGATAAGTTAGAAAAAAAGCAAGCAATCGCGAGAGGATGGGGGTGCCTGACCCGGCGAGTATGAGAACGAGAGCGCTGCTTCCCACGAAAAAAAAAAGGTAAGAAAGGAAAAGAGAAAGCAAAGAAGAAGAAAGCCAGCTTGATTGGTGAACGAAATAGACTCATCGATCGCCCCGCCCTGCCCCGCTCCACCCCGCCCCCCTCTTAGTCATCCGTACGTCGTTTCTTGGACGGGCGCAACAACGGATCGACCTTGCGAGCATCCAGCATGTGCTGCAAGTCCCCATACATCGGTTGAGCGACACCTGAACAACCCGAACGACTATGCGCCCGATTACACGCGTCCACGCGCGCAAACTCGCGCTTGCACATATTACACTTGATCCTAGACCCGATATGCGTCACCACATGACGCGCGATACTCGTCCCCTTCATATGCGGTTTCGAACACTCGGGCCACAAACAACATGTCATGACCTCCCCACCTCGGAAGCCATGAAAGAGCGCGAGATGGTCGGCGACGCTCGATTGGTCGCCTTCGATCCACATGCCGCAGGGAGAGTGGGAGAGGTCCCAGAAGCATTCGTAGACGTGGAGGAGTTTGTCGGGGCGTTGGAAGGCGGCGGACCAAGATTCTTCGTCGATGAGGTGGCCGTCGCATTGGATGACGGTGCGCGTGGGCGGTTGTTGTTGCTGTAGTTGTTGCTGTGGGTCGGCGGGTACGGTGTCGGCGATGTCGACTGCGGCATGAGGCAACCCATACACCGACGACGGGTCATCGCTCTCCGACTCGGCGGAAGGCGAAAAGTGCGAAAACGAACTATCGGACGAGGACGGTAGAGGAGGTGGAGCAGGGTACCTAGGAAACGGGACGAGATTCGGGGAGAAGGGCGACGGAAAGGGAGGGGATGCGCGCAAGGCAGGGTTAGTCACCGAAGACCATCGACGTAGATGACGCGAGCCCGTCGGAGTTTTCTGAGCATTGTGACCGATCGAACCAGCCCTCCTCGGGGAGGATCGCGGACTTTGTCCTGTACAAGGAGCGACAGTTTGGGGATACCAGGCGTGCGGTCGACTGACGTGGTCTCCAAATGGGGTGTATTCAGGGGATTCAAGAGCTGCTCGGGCATCGCCAATGAAAGGCTCTTGACTATCGATCAATGGCGGAGCGGACCCTGGCCGCGGGAGCTCTTCTGTGTGAATGGCTGTACTGAAAGAAGGGGGCTCGCAAATAGGGTGATCGTGCGGTGACTGTGAGGACGAGTAGCCAGGCAAAGGCGTGGCCATGGCACTTGCAAAGCGGTGATCGAGGGGCATTATACCTTGGTGAGCTGTCTCTGGATATCCACCGAGCGTTGGCACGGTCTGGCGATCGGTGGGATAGTGACTCGCCGGTTCGCGCGGTGTCGTGCGCGCCATATGCAGTTGTTCAGGATAGGTGAGCGCGTGAGCGCTCGAAAAGTCATCATCGCGATACGCCGTCAAGGGTGGCGAAGGGCTCGTGATCACACCGCCTGGTAAGAGCGTCGTCAAGTCCACGGCCATGGAAGGTAACGGGGAGGGACTTGAACTAGCATGGCCGAAATCGTAACTTCTACTGAATTGCCGGTCCGTAACCACGATGCTTGCTCGACGAGCAGGTGCCCGAGCGCTGACGTCACAATGGAGTGAAGAAAGCTCCGTCCTCGCGTCCTCGGGGATGGCACCAGCGCCCTTGATGCATTGAGACACGGATCCACGAACAGGTGCGGGGTAATGTATGCCGTGATGTGAACTCCAGGAGCTGCCACCACAAACGTAAGTGAAAAGGCTCAGGTGCAATAGACTGACAGACGTACGGGTTCTCCCTGATGGCCGTCGGTGCATTTACGGGTTCGTCGGCCATCCCGTGTCCATGACCACCACATTGCGGAGTAAAATGAAACCCGCTCAGCTGGGCACATAAAATATTGCCTTGTATGTCGTCCATTGAGTCACTTCGAGGGAACGCAAACGTCCGACCACTTGGCCCCTGTCCTTGATATGGTTCGGACAACGTCAACGCACCCTCACGTGGACAATCAGTCACTTCTGTGCTGTAATTGGATTTTTCGAGAATAAGGACAATTATCTACACGTGGGCGGCAAGGACGGACCTTGAGGGAAGATCATCACGTTGCATGTTACATATACGCGAATCGATGACACCTTCTGCAACGTGTTGTTGGGTGGGGTCGGCGGGGTATGATCTCGCTGGAGCTGGTTGGGAAGGATTCAAGGCCGAGCTGAAGGGTGCTTGTATGGTGAGGACAGCGGACCTGCGAAAACCGGTGATGCTCACCACAGAGAAAAGGTCGAATAGTCGAGACCAGACATTATGAAGGGCAAGGGGAAGGAAAAAAGCGAGCTGTAGAGTCGAGAGGAACTACCCGAAGGTCGAGGTATAGAGTGGCAATTGAGTTCTCTTTTGCAGTCAGTGGAACGACTTTCAAATGGGTCTTGGTCAAGGGCCAAGATCCAAGACAGGAAAGGTTCTTATACATTCCTCATTTGTCGGATGCGGGGCGAGGCTGCACACCACTGAGAGGAACATGGCTTCCCTACGCTTGCCGCACTTCGAATGTCTTGCAAATCCGAAGCAGGGCAACAACATGATTGGAACAGGATGCAGGCAGGATTGCATGTTCCGGCGAGCGGCAAGGCATTAGCGCTCTCCGGGCCGTCAAGGCGGTGCATTAAATGGCGTCATGGTTGAACATTTTGAGCTGACTGTTGATCATCAAAAAAACCCTCTTCCTCAAAGAGCTTAACAGGTGTGTGACAAAGCACTCACCATTCTATCACTTGAGGGCCAGGAGGGAGAGAGGACACGCACTCGGACGGAAATTGCTGACCTCATCCAACGAATGAAGCATTCATTTTACCTCGGGGGGACTGAGCCCGACAAGCACACGACGGGTGAGAGCCACGAAAGACTCAAAGGGGAAGATATGCCTCTCAGCGACGTCAGCGTGTCCGTGGAGAACGAACAATCGATTGGTGCTGTACGCCCCTTGGCCCACAAGCGAGGGCAGGGCAGGGAAAGGTATGTTGCAAATTGACGTAAGGCGGATCGCAGGCTGCACTTCACGTGGCCTTCTTGGAAGCGATATCAAGGAGATACCCGCCGATAAAGGTCCATGTACCTATCGGCGAGAGGTCCCGCTTTGCGGAGCGCAACGGTAAATGAACGATGTCAAACGACCAGTATAGCCATGGCCGGTCGCCGCTTTTAAGGCGGAACTGGCGGAACTGGGAACGCACAACATAGGCTCGCAGCCCCCGACGAGCACGGGCGGAAGAGGGGCGTAGTCCATCATAAAGGACGGGTGAATGCATGGACAACGGGTGGCAGACAATTAGATTCATTGAGCAGAATACACTGGAAAAATGAAATGATTCTGCGGTTGTCGGAGAACGGCGTCATTTGGTGGATGAATTCCACGCAGGACTGCGTCACCAGGCTCCGCTCGAAACTGTGGCAGCGGATGCTGTGTGAGAGGTGACGTCGCAGCAGAGTAATACGGAATGGCATACCTCGGGAGATACCTATCGCACAGACGTTGTTCGTACGGGTGTAACTGGAGGCATGTCAATTCAAACGATAGGGAAAGGGGGGATGTCGTACCTCCTCCGATGCTTTAATTGCGTTGCTGTCGGGCCAATGTTTGCCCTGGTGAATAACCAACACATTTTCGACCCTGTCTTCCTCCACTTTTTGCAATACATTTGTGGGGCCCGAGGTCAAGACCGACGCATGCTCGTCGCTACGGCTGAGAGACCCACCTCTGCCGATGGAGTAGGATATTTTGAGCACAAGAGCCTGGCAGTGTCAGTTCTGGGTGCAAAGAAGACGAGCCTGGGTGACGATACCGCTCTCTTTTTGAACTCTCTCGAGCAGTGCGAGATCGATCTGGGCTGGGCCCTGGACGTTCTTTGCACCCCAAAACATGCCCGAACGAGGGTGGGACCCTTTCAAACTCCGTGCCAGCTTTCACGCCGCTCACCACATCCATGAACTTGTCCCTCTACAGCGTCAGTGCCTTCATCATCCTCGACAGCGAGGGCCACCGCGTGCTCGCCAAGTACTACCGTCCCAAAGGCAGCCCCCAGGACGCGCTGGGCCCAAAAGACCAGCGGGCGTTCGAAAAGGGTCTATGGCAGAAGACGAAGAAGCCAGGCGGTACGACTCGTGTCCTGCCGTCGTGCGCCACTCACATGGATGCCAGGCGACGTGATTCTCTTTGACGGCCATCTTGCCGTGTTTCGCCACTCGCTCGACCTCATCTTTTATGTCATCGGTGGCCCTACAGAAAACGAGATCATGCTCTACACCGTCCTGACAGCGCTCTTCGATGCCGTATCGCTCCTGCTTCGAAATCAGGTAGAGAAGCGTGCCGTCCTCGAGAACCTCGACCTGGTGTTGCTGTGTCTGGACGAGACCATAGACGATGGGTAACCGCTTGCCGTCATATCCCCCACGACCCCGTCTCATGCCCGTTCACAGCATCATTGTCGAGACCGATTCCACGACGATCGCCTCCCGAGTCAGTCGGCCGAAAGCCGACACGACCGAAATCGTGATCAACGAGCAAACGCTCATGAGCGCATACCAGACCGTGAGAGAAAAGGTGCAGCAAAGGATCCAGCAGCTCTAGGCTACCCCTCGTTTACCCAATGCCACTGATTCTTGCACACAAACCATCACACGCAGAACGGTCATCGCCTCCAGCCGGGATGCGTTATTCCAACTATATTCAAAAGGCCGATATTCGTAACGGATCATGACGGATGTAAAGTAACTTGAGGTCTAACGCCTCCTCGTCTGCGCACCAACCACCCGGCATCTTACACCTTTCATCGTACAGTCATTCCCGGTCTCCCATGCGACCCCGGAGTAACCCTAGACAACGCGCCCCCTTATTCATACAACGACCACCCGGGATCTACCCGGTAATCTGTGTGATGGCCCGACGTGCGGCCCGAGTGCTCTGGCGATACGTTCTAGTCATAGGTGGAAAGAAAGACTGACAATCCATAAGCTATCGCTCGGGTGCTTGGACGAAATGTTACCTACCCTGCTTTGATGTCGATGCGAGTTAATATCTCATACACGGCTGCACCCGATGCGGCGACGACGGTGAGCGTCGCTGCCATTCGCTGGAGGGTGGATATGCTGTCGTTGGATAGTGTGAAATCGGGGTGCTCGTAGATGGCGTAAGGGCGCATGATGGCGATGATTGTGCGGGAGAGTCGGTGAAGGGTTCGGCGGGCGGGCTCGGGGCGTCTTATAGAGAGGACTTGCCGAGTTACGATCTCCGCGGACAATGATCCCAATGTTTCACTTTGAAACGACCGGCACCTGGTCCGGCTTCTAACCAGAGTCGATTAGAGCGGGGATGGAGAGGGGAGTGGAGGGCGTCGTCGAAGGCTAAACCGCATGGTCGCCTTTATAACCCCCACCGCGTCCCTGGCCACGATGTTTGAACGTTATGTATCCTGTCATGTCTACATTTGGGTCTTCGCTTTTTCGCGGGACAGGTCTTCCCGGAATAACTTTGTGCGGTTCTGCCGCAACCTGGACCCTCGTCGCTTCCCGGACACACACAGGGTCCCACACGGAACGTTGACCACGACGGTCAATTTACATCTCCGCGAGGCTAGTCCATTCTCGAGGGTCGTCCTATCCTGAACCCGGGATCGGTATCATGAATGAATATGTTCCACGTCGGTTATCCTCTCTGAAACCCCCAATCTATCCCTTTGTGGACATGGTCCATATGATCAAAGATCCCGCGAATCCCACTGCGCCGCAGCGCAGCCCAAACGTACGTTTGACCAAAGGGACATACGAGGCCGTTAAGATAGCCTGGTGCTTCTCCTCCTTCTTTTTCCCGTGCCATCGCCGTACGTGTTCACACAGTGGTCGACTTGGTCAGTTCGGCATCGCCAAAGTCTGTGGGATCTTCAAAGGCCTTGTTCTATACTTGATGCCCGGCCAGGTGGCGCACGGCGATTCATGAGAACCGACCTTTCGCCGAAGACGTTCCCGGCGGTCTTGACACGCCAGCATACTGCCTGTCAACCGACAATCGTAGCGCTCGGCATCCACCGATAAGTGACACGACGACGTACGATCTCTGGGAATGTTCACGAGAGCACCGCGCGCACGATTCCATTACACCGCTCACCTTTGGATCCATCAACCAGGAATACATGACGATGGGTAGGCAAATATCGGTCGCAAATCTATGCGGGAAGGCGGAGATCACTGATCAGCTGGATCCTCCACACAGTCGATAGCGATCATGACGGTGCTCGGTTCGGTAGACCAACGACCGACCATGTGGAACTTCGGTATGACCAGATAGCCGCTAATCCCACAGGTATTTAGACTCCCAAGGGAACGTTCCCGACCACTCCCTTCCATTCCCGCGAAACCCGGATTAGAGGTATGCGCGCTGCGATAATTGAGCCTTATTCGGTTCTTCTGGCCCACAGAAGAGGTTACTCTGAGCTAGAATCGGGACCCTGGCCCGGTCTTCCGTACCTTGCCCTCTCCAACGAGATAGCAATTACGACCGACCCTTGCGGCGCTGACGTCCTTGCCATTCTGAGCGAAATTGGCTCATATCATATCAAATCACTAGAACGCGTTCATTTTGGTAAGCTGAGACTAGTGTTGCTCGTACTGCCTTATCCGCATGTCGAATCCGAACCATCGGCGTTCCAAACCTGGGCCAACATATCTTGATGGGGTTATTAGTATGATAGAGTAAAAATGACGATGACAAAGACTGACAGTGTCGTCATGTCCTCCCCTCTGTCTCTCTCCTTCTGGGGCAAAGGGTCTCTGGTACTGATACCCATTGCAGGTGTTTTCTTGAACCGACAGACTTGGATTCGATCCCCGTGCACACCCTTACCTCTTCCATGGAGACCCCACAATTACAATGGCGTCTACTTCTTACATAAAACCAAAACACCCTGATAACGCCATCCGCCAAAATGTGGTAGCGCGCCACCATCTAACACAAAGCAGATTCTTCTCCCGTGTGGGCACACCACCCCGATGATCGCCTGATCTACCGCTTGACAGACACGATAGCGCACAAAAACGAAAACACGGGACCGGAGGAACTGTATGTGGAAGGATCGTCTCCGTCACATGGTACTTGATCGTACCTAGCATCATCCTCGTGTTCTCGTTTCCGCTGGTCTGGGACACTTCTTTGTGTTCCTGAGTTATATCCGTCTGATACTGTACCTACGCAACCCGGTTTTTTTTGCTTCCGTGGGGATGCGTTGATCCGATGCTTGGAGTGTGGGTGTTTCAGCCGCGTCGCCGTCGAGTGACCTCCATGTTTTGTTTTTCGGCGGCGAGCGGT
>QFEI01000873.1:21040-33355 GCA_003316145.1 Neoboletus magnificus | reverse complement strand
TGAAGGGGATACGAACTGCGCTATCCGAATCTTGCATGCAGCGTGGCGGAGCCGTCTGGACATGATGGGCTCATGGCAACCGCCAATCGCGGGAATCAGGCCAGTTTCCACTCCTCGATTGATAATTCAAAGGGATGGGTCTGAAGCACCGTCGACTCGTGTCATGGAACTCTGGTTAATAGTTTCAAAAACCATTCGCCCAACCACAAACTTCCGGAACGACGTTGAACCAGCCAGGGTGGAACACGAGGAAAGTCGAGGACTACTGCCTCTCGCACGGATGCTCCGTTCGGATCCCTTGTCGCTCTGTCTAAACATCGTGTTGTGGTTGTGCTACTCCGGCATCTCCCGATGTGGACCTCTGGCACTCCGCTCCAACGTGAACCGTTCGACTTCTTGCTCGTCGTTCCGAGTCATCATAGAATAAAAGTACAGTACTCACCGTCGCGTTGCCTCTCTTGAGCACGGCCCTGGACTGGAAATGTACCATCACCTGGAAACGCATCATCACCGTACATCATCAAAGGCATCTGAATCATGGTACGCAGCGTTTCAGGGTTCGATCTGTTTGATGAAGCATAGGATAGGTTAACGGCAGATATACCATAAGCAGAAGGTCACGGACAGTATTTGCCTCAATTCCCCGCTTTCAGAGGCTTCCCGAACCCGAGGTGCGAGTTGTGGTTCGAGGGCGGTGATCAAATCGAGGACGGCAGGGTTGCACATGATGGATGACATTTGCTGTAGGAAGTCTGGTGATTGCATCATGTTTTGAAACTGCGGGGAGGGACGTTAGTCCATGGGGATAGCACGCTGCTATTCACCAGAGATACAGACTATGTCGACATCGTCCTGGGTTATACCCATTGTGGTGGATGAATCGAAGCAATCCGTGAGATCGTGGCCCGCGTGGCTATGGGGGGGGGGTAAGCGGTTCAAGCATGGAGGACATTTCGGACACCATTTGCCTGAATTCCTCGCTTTGGAGAGCTTCCGGGATTTGGGTCCTCATCGGTCCGAGTTGTGGATCGAGGGTGGTGAACAGGTCGAGGATGGCAGGATCGGACATAATAGATGATATTTTCTGTAGGAACTCTGGCGATTGCATCATGTTTTGAAGCTGCGGGGAGGGATGTCAGTCCATGTGGATGGCACGCTGTACTGAAGCCAACCTTGAGAATGCAGTCCGTGTAGCTCTTGGGGATGGCGAGCGGGTCGGAGGTGTCCTGGTCAGCCAGCATTGTGCGGAGTCGCTTGGGTGGTGGGAGGGATGTAGAGCCAGAAGCGGACGCGGCGCGTGGAGCACCCTTGATGATGTGGATAGTGTGTGAGGACTGGATCTCGTACACGGACAATGCGTCCTCATCCTACGCGGGGCAATGAGATGAGTGGGGAATGGACACGATGGGGTGGATCGGCACCTTGAGCACTCTGCCTGGGAGGGGATCAGAGTCGAAATCTGCAAGTGTGAGTGGCAGGGCTGGTTGGACACGGACCTGAGTAGATCAGCCTCTGTCGATTTGCCTCGACGCCCGATTCTTCGGCGATGGCACGTTTGAGGTCGAGGACGGTCTTGTCTGTGCTGATCGATATCTGGATATCAGTGCGCACGTGAGGACCTGGAGAAGGAATAAGAGTCGAGTAGGGATACAGGGAAAGAGATGACCCTTGACGTAGACATCTATCTCATTGTCAGCCATGGGCGACCGACCACGCTCAGCGACTTGAAGTTTGAGTTCGACCGATTACGTGTTTCTCGCCTTCTACAGACCCCCATGGTATGCCAGAGGCGACACGGCCGACGGGTTTATAAGACGATCGTACTCCACGCCAACCACGACCGGACAATAAGCTACATTTAAGCTGTAATGCACATGTGCAGAAGAAAAAGAAAGAAAGAAAGACGATGGTCACACTACCCTCCTCTTCAAATACCGCCCCCACTCAAGATATACTCTATCGCAGCGTGCACGTTGCCACCGGTCGCAAGAAGAGCACGAATGTTCTGAGCTGCGTTGGTAAAACCCATATCTTGTAGTTGCTGGTCAACCGCCACGAAATGATAGCGAGATGAGACGGGGCTCGACATATAAGCCTGGATGACGTACCTGAAGTTGCACCTGGAATCGCTCCTCTGGCGGTCTGGTATCCGTGGGTGCGGCGGGCGGCACACCAAAGGGGTTCAAGCCCCCACCGAGACCGCCGCCGAGGCCACCGAAACCACCGAGACCACTCCCGAAACCACCTCCACCCATGAGCGCCTGCAGCAGTGCAGGATTAGGTAGGCCAGCACCAGCACCCAGGTTGGCACCCGTTCCAGCCGCGCCGGGCTGTGTCGTCGTGGACGGCGAGGTCGGGTTGGTGGTGCCGGTGCTAGTCGTGCTGGAGGGGACTCCCGGGGCTGGAAATGCGTTTGCACCGCCGGCGCCGCCGAGCCCAGGACCGCCAAGCCCGGCACCGCGCATCATCGAGGACATCTGCATCATGGTACGCAGCGTTTCGGGGTTCGAGCTGTTTGACGAAGAATTGGGTATGTTAACGGTGGACACGCCATGTAGAGAACGCTACGAACACCATTTGCCTGAATTGCTCGCTTTGGAAGACCTCCCGGATTTGGGGTCCCATCGACGCGAGTTGCGGATTGAGGGCGATGATCTGGTCGAGGATGGCGGGGTTGGACATAAGGGATGACATTTGCTGTAGGAAGTCTGGTGATTGCATCATGTTTTGAAACTGCGGGGAAGTCGGGTCGATCGTGAGTGACACGACATGCTGCCATGCACGGCGGAAATACGGACCATGTTGGGATCGTTCTGGTTTACACCCATTTCTGCGAATGGGTTGAAGCCGGCCATGAGACCGTGGCCCATGTAGCCGTTGAGGAGGGTGAGCGGGTCAGAAGGGTTCTGGCCAGCTTGCATCGTGGGGATTTGCTGAGGTGGTGGGGCTGTTGAGGAGCCAGAAGCGGGCGCGGTGCGTGCGGCGCCTTTGACCATGTGGACGGTATGTGAGGACTGGATCTTGTACACGGACAATGCGTCCTCATCCTGATAAGACAGATGAGTGGGACACGGACACGACGGGATGCATCAACACCTTGAGCACCCTGCCTGGGAGAGGGTCAGAGTCGAAATCTGGCGGTGTGAGGGCTGGCTGGACACGGACCTGAGTAGATCAGTCTCTGTCGATCTGCCTCGACGTCCGACTTTTCTGCGATGGCACGCTTGAGGTCGAGGACGGTCTTGTCTGTGCTGATTGATATCTGGATCTTGAGCTCGCTTGGGCCTGGTGAAGGTGAATAAGAGATGGATGGGGATCAGGAGAAGGAGATACCCTTGACGTTGATATGTATCTCATTGTCGGCCATGGTGAGGTGGAGCGGAGAGAGACGACACAGCCACGCTCAATCCATCGATGTCCAGCGACGACTGCTTCAAGACCGTCCCCCACACCGGCACCCCGCTCGGTCGCACAGAGCTCATCGCCGGCGTACCGACGTACATCGCCGAGCCCACCACCGCACCCCAGACAGCGCAGAAGAAGATCCTTCTCTACTTTTCGGACGTCTTCGGCCCGTTTTACATCAACAGCCAGCTCGTCCAGGACTGGTTTGCGTCCAATGGTGACCATGTTGCCTTCTATACAACCGGCACTATTTACATGGATGACTAGGCTACATCGTCCTCGGCATCGATTACTTCCTGGGCGAGAGGTTCGAGACGCTCATGAGCCAGCCCGGCTTCGTTCGTGAGACTTGGCGCAGCGGGGTCGTCTCTCAAGCGCGCGAGCTCACCCCAAAGTGGGTCGAGGCAGTCAGACAACGCTACGGTCAGAGACCCTCTCTCACTCTGCGTCGCATGTATTGACTTTGGATTGCGTTAGGTACGACCGACGTCAAGTACTTTGCAGTCGGTATGCCCTTTCCCGCCCCCTTGTCGTTCTACTCATGTTCGCTTCGCATCGTCCAGGATACTGTTTTGGGGCCCCGTACGTCTTCGCCCTCGCAAACGATCCGACGTTCAACCTCGCAGCAGGCGAGCCCGTCTTCCCCGGATCTTTACTCTTTCCCATGGCTGGTCCACTCCCAGGCGCTGTCGCACACCCCTCCGACATGTACGATCGTGCGACGAACCAACTCAAAGCAGACCTCTTCGAGAACTGTGTGGGTCAGTGAATGCGTTGGTATCGAAAAGACATACGCTCTTACCCGTTTTTTCAGCACCCATCGCCGTTGGCTGTGCGGGTGAATGGTTGCTCATCAGCCCTATCCAAGCAGGAACTAAACTGCCATTCTAGAAACTGATCACGCCTTCCCCGTCGAAGCGCGTCGCCGGGCAGAAGACATCCTCGTCAAGAACAAGGCGCACTATTACTTCCAAATCTTCAGCGGCGTCTCACACGGATTCGGCACGCGTGGTGATCCCGCCGACGACACTCAGCGTGCGTGCCCCCTTTTTACAGCGCACACATCCACCCATACCCCCTTTTACAGGCTTTGCGAAAGAGGAATGCGCGCGCGGATTCTTGCACTGGTTTGACAGGTTTGCAGCGTAGACATGCTTACTCGGTCGCACAGTTGGAGAGGAACACATGTTGTCATCATCATCATGAAATGTACGATAGGCGTGTTGTGGACTGTAACGCAATCGGTCAGAACGGGTTGTATCTGACTCACCACAGCCACCGGAATGGTTGCTTCTGGCGGTCGTCCACTGTGTCGCGCAGCGATGGCCATGATGGTGTGTATGACGACTTTGCGCAGCACGCTCTATGGGGATGGATGACCGCCCTACATTCGGCAAGTTGGCGAGGTCGGGAAGACAGGTATCTGGACAAGGCGTGTTCTATCAATTTATCATGGCTGGTTCACATCCAGCCTGTCAGAGTCAAGAAACCGATCTTGGTAACGTTTATTGATCCTGCCTAGCACGATCGATATGAGGTCGGTCCCTCATCGACATCGACATCATTCGTAGATCGACGCCCCGATTCTACCCCCTCTATCATGTCAACGACGCTCGCAAGCCTGCCTAGCTCATGCTGCTAGACTGGGATCAAATACACAGCCGCCTGAAGGCCGGATCGAACCACTTGGGGGACTCGACACCGACATCGTAGAACCACCCGCGGATGCGCCCTTGTTCCTTGCAGACGTATGAAGACCTCTGTTCATCAACAACAGGTTGCTGCAAGACTATTCGCCGCGTGAGGTGCGTTCTTGTTCATCCGTCGTTGATGTGCTGACTGTGGGATGTATCAGGATTCATCGTACTCGGTCCGGATTATCTGGAACGCCCGTCCAGGTCCTGATCGGTTGCGCTTAGTCGAGTTGACCCAGTGTGGCGCGTTTTGACATTTCGAACGACAGGGGACATCACGCGGAGAGACATCTGGATGCGCAAGAAAACGAGTTACCCTTTCCAGACGTTTGTGGTGTGCGGGGACCCGAATGTACCCCATAAGCGCGCCTCCCTCCCTCCCTCTATCTCTCGCCTACAACCTGCTTTGATCATTTCATGTCGTAATAGGTTGGGCAAAGGAGGAAAGTGCACGCGGGATCAAGGAATGGTTCATCTGCTTTTCGGCGAGAACGCTTCCGCTGTGCGCGCGCGGGAACATGTAAACTTGCGACGACGAAGAGAGAAGGAATGGGAAATGTCGATTGGCCAGATATGGGACCGAATCGTTTAACACAGCTGTCTTGGAGCCTCGAGGCAGTCGTATAAATGCGCTACAAACGGCAAGGCCTGAACGCTTCGAACGAGATGCATGTTCGTAAGTAGCACCGAAACTTCTCAGCAGCTCTGGCAGACTGAGTAGTCGATTGTATATATCCCACCAAGGCCGCGCCAAGCCGGAGTGTGTGAGGCTTCTTCGCCGACCTGGCCAGCCAACATTGGTCTTCCTGATGCCAAGTCGCCCGGGATGAGTCGGTGCCGGCCGGGTCTTATGCTTGGACCTCCTCTTTGGAGATAAGTGACTCAGCATCTCCAGAACCTTGCCGCTTTCAATGCCATGAAACCCGGCGAGAAGCAAAGCGCTTCAAGATACCTGCCAATTGATGCCATCCCGCACAACGTCCGTTGTTGCTATTCCCAGTTAACTATCCAGTGCCTGAATACATGATGTAGATAACGACTTTGCACAGCACTCTATGGCGACGGTTAGTGCGCATTCAGCAATTATGGGAAGCACATACGTATCTCTGAAAAAGGCCCGTAGGTGACGCACTTTGTGCGGTACACCCCGTGAATTCTGATGTTCTACATTCAGCGAGGCATGGCATTTACTCTAGAGGCCAGTGGTCTTGGTAATGTACCTAGGCACGATGAATGATATCCTGTTCTCGTCACGGGACATGGTCGTCGAGGTATAAAGCGGTCGGTCTGTCACTATCTGAAGATCGACGCCCCCAGATCTACTTCCATCATGTCGAAGACGCTCGCAGGCCCACCTAGCTCATGCTGTTGGACTGGGGTCAAACACACCGGCACGCCTGAGGGACGGGTCGAACCGCTTGGCGGACTCGACACTTACATCGCGGAACCACCCGCGGGTGCGACGTCCGGATCACACAAGAAAGTGCTCTTGTTCCTCTCAGACATTTGGGGGCCACTGTTCATCAACAACAAGTTACTTCAAGACTATTTCGCCACGTGCGGTATGATCTTGTTCCATCAGTCGTCAGTGTGCTTTGGACGTGCTGATTGCAAGGGGGTATCAGGATTCACCGTACTCGGACCGGATTATTTCTTTGGAACGTCGATCCTAGACGTGCCCGAGGATGAGGACAAGTTTCCTTGGATTGAAGCGGCACGCGGTCCCGCGAACGAAGCTTTCCCGACGTGGTTGAACGCTGTAAAAGAGAAGTATGGTATGCGCATCCCCATCGGAAACGTTACCATCCCTGCCTTCGAAATGCTCATTATTGTCTATTCTTCCTACTAGGCACTTTGACGACAAAATACACCGCAGTCGGTACGTGTCGCGTGACCCCTTCTGATCGAATGAGCGACGCATGCTGAATCACACTCCCCAGGCTACTGTTTTGGTGCACCGTTTGTGATGGACCTAGCTGCAGAAGGATTCATCGTCGCAGGTAATACGCTCCTCACGTATCCCCCCGCCTTTCTCGCCCCTCGCTCACTGCGTGGACATCCTCGTAGGTGCGATCGCCCACCCTGCTCTTCTCGAGGAAAGCCATTTCGAGAAGACCACCCGTACGTTCCGATGCGATCCATTTTGGGGCTCATGCTAACGCCTTGAAAGGTCCCATCCTCCTATCCTGCGCTGGTGCGTGTCGTCCAGCACATGCTATGACGCTATAAATAAAGTTGAGCTGATCCCCTCCCCGCGTTCGCTCATCGATAACAGAGGATGACCTAACGTTCCCGCTCGAGTCGCGACGACGTGCGGAAGACATCTTGGTGCGCAACAAAGCGAGCTACTTTTTCCAAGTCTTCTCGGGTGTCTCTCACGGATTTGCCGTGCGCTGCGACCCGAACGTGCCCCATGAACGTGCGTCCCTCTATCTCTATTGTCTCCATCCTTGCAGCCGTCGTTTGGCTTTCGGATGATGACCGTGCTGTGTCCCCACAGGTTGGGCAAAGGAGGAGAGTGCACGTGGTATCAAAGAGTGGTTCACCCGATTCTCCACGTGAATGTCGTGCGCGGGAAATATATCGAACGAGTGGTGCCTTCGTCGATGGGAGAAGTGGGCATATGTACATTAATTGGTAAGATGACGAGCGTGTGTGTAATCTATCGAGCGGCGTACGAACGAGGCGACCCGGGTCCGGATGCGCCATCTCCTTTGTCAATGTGTCACTTTTGGCGGGTCGTACTTGTTTATCTGTGGGACGCTGATCATCGGTCATCGTAGGCGGTTATTTTTTCCCACCCGATCGATCGAAACCATGGCTTGTAGCAGGGAAAGACCATTCAAAGGCGCAGAATGACCTTGTCCCTGATAGTACGACAACCCGAGTCCGACGGGACATGTGCCATCCCTTTGTCAGTTTGGTACCGGGTGATCTTTCGAATGCGAACGGCCATTGACACAGAGAGAGGGTCCGTCCGTCGCCGGAAGCTACTGGATCAGTGTCACGTTCTGCATCCCAACCCGTGAAATAAATCATAGCGCGTCATATTGGTGGTCGATGGATCGATCGCGCAGGTTCAGGGCATAACTTGCAATAGATGCAATGCTTCCCTTCAAACGATACGCGCGCCATTCGAGCGGAATCGGCCAACTTTCCGACAGTAACTATGGACATGTGATGTTCACAGATTTCAACAGGATAGAAGAACCAACACAGGGATTTCGTTGTGACACAAATGCCATCTCAGGTCGAACGAAACGGGTGGTGAGTGTTAAAGATGAAGTAATGGATATGTGACGCACCCTCAGATGTCTGCACAGAAAGAGACATGGTGTGATTCTAATCGCAAATATAGACAGCAACACCATTGTAGAAGACATGTCCTGAATCACTTGGACAGCATGCACAAGTAGCATGGTGTGATGAGAGAGTCGCGCAGCCAATCGATAAAGACTATGGGGGCGTCAAAGCGGCAGACAGAAAACTGCGGGTGATAGATTGGATCGTAGTAGATGAGATACTCATCCACATGATGAACGGCACCGCGATTAGGTTGTGTAGAATACTTCATTTGGTAGTCACATATTCAGCATATTGGTACCTTCAAGCATGGTTCATGCGATCGTGAACATTAACTCCATCTGTAGACAAGTTAATCAGTCTATCAGAGAAACAATGTTGCAACGTATGGTGCCTTTAAGGGCATTCATGTCTTCGTGAACGTTCACTCCATATTAATAACGCCCACCCAACCGACAGGCAAAGCTGAGGCTGCAGACATGGTGCGTGTTGGGAGAGATATGATAGTTTCATTTGTATATCGCAGATAGAGGTATTATACTATGGGTGATCAAGGTGTTCTTCGTTTCTTTCGTCCGGGGATGAGCGGCCCGTTAACTTTTACAGTTTATGGTTATGTAATTACACAAGTTTGTCGCATGCAGTTACGTTCCTTTGGTCTTGATGCTGAGCCAGCCTGGTATTCTGCTGGGACTTCTTTGGAGATAAGTGACTCAGCATCTCCTGAAACTTACCCCTTTCAACGCGATGAAACTCGAAAAGTAAAGTGCTCCAAGATACCTGCCAACTGACGCCATCCCGCCACACAACGTCCGTGATTACTGCGCCCACTTAATCATCCAGTACCTGAACACAGGATGTAGAATCTCGACGCCTCAGATCTACTCCCACCATGTCAACGATGCTGGCAGGCCCGCCTAGCTCATGCTGCTGGACTGGGATCAAGCACACAGGCACCCCTGAAGGACGGGTTGAGTTGCTTGGAGGACTCAACACCTACATCGCGGAGCCGCCCGCAAGTGCCTCGTCCAGTCCACACAAGAAAATCCTCTTGTTCCTCCCAGACATTTCGGGACCTCTGTTCATCAACAACAAGTTATTGCAAGACTATTTCGCCGCATGGGGTGCGTTCTTGTTTATCCGTTGCTGGCGTGCTGACTGTGGGGGTATCAGGGTTCACCGTACTCGGACCGGACTATTTCTTTGGAACGCCCGTCCAGGACTTGCCTGCGGATCGTGACAAGGCCACTTGGGTTCGTGAGGCACTTGCTGCCGCGATCGAGGTCTTCCCAAGGTGGTGGGACGCCGTCAAAGAGAAGTATGGTATGCTGTCCGTCCTCGGAAACATACCGTTACTCCCTCTGATATGCTCACTGTCGTCTGTTCTCCCTACTAGGCACTGAGATGACAAAGTATACCGCGGTCGGTATGTGTCGCATGACCTCTTTTCATCGAATGATCAATGTATGCTGAACAAATGTGAATGTCTCTGTCTTTCTCCAGGATACTGTTTCGGTGCACCATTTGTGATGGATTTGGCTACAGAGGGGTCCATCATCGCAGGTAAACCTGTTTTCCCGTGGCCCCCCTCCCTCTTTGTATGCCGCTCACTGGCAACCGTGCCGCGCAAACGTCGTAGGTGCAATCGCCCATCCTGCCTTCCTCGAGGAAAGCCATTTCGAGAAGATCACTCGTACGTTTCCATATCATCCATCATCCTTTTCCTGTCGCCTCGGGGATTATACTAACACCTTTAAAGGCCCCATCCTCCTATCCTGTGCAGGTGCGTATCGTTGAGCACACGCTTTGACGCCGTAAATGGAGCTAAACTGACCCCTACCCCACGTCTGTTCATTGACGACAGAGGTCGACTTGAGGTTTCCGCTCGAGTCACGACGACGTGCAGAGGACATCTTGGTGCGCAACAAAGCGAGCTACTTTTTCCAAGTCTTCTCGGGCGTCTCTCACGGATTCGCCGTGCGCTGCGACCCGAACGTGCCCCATGAACGTGCGTCTCTCTTTCTCCAGCGTCTTGGCAAGTACGAGCCAGCTTTCGGATGATGACCGTTTTGTGTTCCCACAGGTTGGGCAAAGGAGGAGAGTGCACGTGGTATCAAAGAATGGTGCATCCGATTTTCCGCGTGAATGTCACATACGCAGGAATATATTGAACGAGTGGTGCATGTGTAATCTATGGAGTATCGTATAAACGAGGCGATCCGGCTCCGGGGTGAGGCACCCTTTATTATCCCGAGTCGTACTTGTTTGTGTGATGGAACAGAGGTGGATCATCGCAAGCAAACGGAAGCGGCTTTTTTCTCAACCGAGCGATTAAAACCATGGTTCGTTGCAGAGAATAGACTATTTAAAGGCATGGGATGGTGGTACGACAATCCGAGTCCGAAAAACGTGCCGTCTCGTTCGTCCTTCCATCGGTCATCCAAAGTGTTACGAATATGGCCGAATGTATGATTCAAATTCTTTGAGAATGGAGGGGGTTTGTGATGACGCTGTCGTGAGCTGTTTCGTGACTGCCCCAAACCGCCACACGTCTAAGATTGCTGTAAGAAGCTGCCAACGGTCGTGGTGTTTGCTACAGGATGGACCACTGTGGCGAAGACAGTACATGCGTATAAAAGTCTGGCTCACCAGCGATTGTCCCATCAAACACACACGAACCTCCACACTGCTTTGAGAGCAAAAGCGCGTGCGGTCTCGAGAATAGCACAAATAGCCCACAGCACAAAGATCGTCACGGAAAGAGAGAGAGAGAGAGAAGGATGCGTTTCACCACCACTGCGATCGTGTCCAGCGCCCTCGAGCTCGCGATAGCTACGAGCGCTAGCCCAGACGCAGACTTGGTTCGGGAAAACAAGACTAACGGGGTCGATCGCAAACGTCGTGGCAAGTGTGGTCTGCTGCCTCACAAACCGAGCCAGTGTCGTCCACACATTGTATATTACGCCGATGGGATGGACCCGAGACGGTTCGATGGGTGAGGTGAGGTTTTTGTTTTGTTGTTCATCGCACGTTGAGCCTGAATTTTTTAACGAGCTGAAGAGGACAGATTCGAAGATGCGAGGGAGGATATATTCAAGATCCCCGATTACGCTGTCCAGCGGGATCGAGGAATCTCGGACTCACAAGCTTGGGTATAGGCATACATTCTCAAGTTATGATCGTATACAATCTGGAGTTCGGGTAGAACAACCTGGTTATCGAAAACGTCATTGAAATCCTAAGAGTAGTCATTTCTTACAGGCAAACACGACGAGACTTGATGTAGTCGAGGAGATTGATATATTCTTTGCATTACTTGGTGCTTGGACACCGGAAATGTTGGTCGTGTGGCACAGGTTTCCTGCGTTCCAATCCGATATGAACAAGCTCCTACGTATGAACCACTTACATCGATCGACTTCTCGTCCAGTGGGTATGTGGGGTGATCCATGCATCGAAGAGGAAACGGTACGAGATCCGGTTTCGAGTTATGATACAGCAATGGCGTTCTCGACATCCCGGCTGTCCAAATAGCCCTACAGCCTCATCAACAATTGAAGCAGGTATGGAGTTGGCCATGAAGTGTTAAGCGATGAATTGAATCCAATCATATCGGAGGTGGTCAGGGACTGCAGTGCAAGCTGGGCCCTGGGCAGTGGGCACATTCCTCATTACTGGAGTGCGAAGTTAAACTGGCGATGTAAACCGATTGGACCACAAACCCGAGGTACAAGCGCTGTCAGAGTCTGGCAGAGAGCGCTGGTGTTTCAGATGCTCGGTTAGTCTTGTTCCCATAAGTACATTCTGAAGATTCAATGAGTCGGAGGCAAGATTTTGCCATGGAGGTTCCGCCAGGAAAGGTGCTTTTCGCACACATTTCTTTCTTTTTTTGGACAAGTGATATATTATGCAG
>QFEI01000873.1:0-20949 GCA_003316145.1 Neoboletus magnificus | reverse complement strand
CTCTGTGAGTAATACCTTCCACTTAGCCTTGGCTTATAAGAGGCATACCCAGCGAGAATGCGGATTGACCCGCAAGCCCGGTTGAGACAGGGCCCCCTGAAACCCAACGCCGGCGAGTCCCCCCTCGCCACTTCGCGTACGCGGTGCCAACACATACAGTAACGGTTTGCCTCGGTTAATATGGATGACAGTTGAACATCATGCTGAAATGGCATAGTACAACTCGAAATAAGCCGTGCGGACGCTTCCTGCAATCCCGTTCATCTCCCGATGGGCTCGACGTATAAATGTTGCTGCCCTTGTTTGTTTAGCCTACTATATCCGCAAGTCCTCCTCCCTCCTCCGTGCCTTCAGCATGTCCAAGGAGTCCAATGACAAGGAAAAGGGTATTTCCGCTCTCGATACAGAAGCGTACACGGTCGAGGATGCGCCCGATCAAGTAATTGCAAAGCGTTTTGGTGTTTTTGGCCCCCTCCTCTCCAAACTCTTCAATAGTGGCGTTGAAGCAAGAGGCGTAGAACGCGTGCCAGAACACCAAAGGGAGCCGAAAAATACCTGGAACAAGTGCATCTTCTAGACGTTCAGTCATGTTCGAGCTTTTACTTATCATTCCTTACAGCCTCTTAATGTGGTGGTATGCCCCCTGTCTCGATTTTGTTTCATACCTCACTAATGGAATAGGTCCGTCAACATGGTACTTCCGGGAATACCTGTAGGCGGATTGGGTCAATATGTGTTCACACTTACCCTACCGTGGGTATCCGGTCACCTATGTCACATTGTACTCAGACGTGGCTCAGTCATACTGTGGCAACTATCCTCTGCTTTGGTGCTCTCGGTGGTATAGGAACGGCCTTTGTTGCCACGCTAGGCCCACAGACTGGGTTGCGTACGATGATCATCGTACGCTACAGTTCAGGGTACCTGGGTGGCACCTTTTATTCTGTCCTAAACGTCATCACTCAGTATGTCTTCTTTTCCATGCTCTGCCACCTGCCTCACTGACTCTCGGTCTTTAGAGTTGGCTTATGCACTACTGTTGTTATTTTTGGCGGTCAGACACTTGCCTCGATTAATCCAAACACAGTCCCCCTCGTCGTCGCCATCATCATTGTCAGTGTCTGCTGCCTCATTCCTTGTTTTATCGGCTACAACATGGTGCACGTCTACGAGCGTTACGCCTGGGTGGTCACATTTATCATCATGTGCTGTCTGTATGGACTCGGTAGCAAGGTCGGATATGACGTGGACGCCCAAAGGCCATTGGAAGCCACTGGAAGAGCACTCAGCGCCAACATCCTTGGGTTTGGCGCAATCATCTTCGCTTTGACGGCGGGTTGGGCGCCAGTTGCTGCTGACTACAATGTTCGATTACCCGTTGATACGAATCCTTGGCGCATATTCACATTGACCTTCTGGGGCTTGTACCTTCCGACAGTTTTCACCGTGACACTGGGCGCTACACTGATTACAATCACCGACCCTGCCTATGTCGCTGCTTTCGGTCCAGGTGGGAACACGGGTGCATTGATTGCTCAAGTGTTGTCACCTTTGGGAGGCGGAGGAAAGTTTCTCATGGTGGTACTAGCACTTAGCGTGATGTACGTATTCCCCCTCTTGTCTGATTGTTGTGCTTATGTGTCCATAACAAAGTTCCTGCAACATACCGGGCGTGTACTCTGCAGCTCTCTCTATACAGGCACTCGGTCGTCCGTTTGCCGTCGTGCCCCGTTTTCTCTGGGTATTCGTTGTTTTCATTGTCTATACCGTTGCCGGCGTTGCTGGACGGGAGCATTTCAGTGTGATCCTCAGTAACTTTTTGTCTATAACAAGTTATTGGACGGCATTCTTTCTCGTCGTGGTTGCGGAGGAACATTGCCTATTTCGGCGAAAAGGGGGTCGACTAGGGGGATATAACTTGGCGGATTGGGATAACCCTTCCAAGTACGTGCCCCTTGCTCTATGTGGTTGTCTTACTGACACCTTCGTGTCCCCTTCTTCGTTGCCTTCCCTACCTTACGATATATTCTCACTTGCTTGACCCTCCCCTTTTATTTCGCTTGTAGACTTCCAATTGGCATCGCAGGCCTCTTGGCGTGCTGTTTCGGAGTAACTGGCGCAGTGCTTGGAATGTCTCAAGTATGGTACACCGGGCCGATCGGGAAAATGGCGGGTGGGACACGCGGTACGGATCTCGGATTCGAGGTGCGTTACCTCACCGTCACTGTCAAAAACCAGCCCTGATCACTATAAAAAAATTTGCATAGCTCGCCACTGCTTTTGCAGCAGTGACGTTCCCGCCCTTGCGATGGATGGAGATTCGCTTGACAGGGAGGTAAAGTAAAATAGGTTTTCTTTGATGGCGTTGGTCAAGCCTGTGTATACATACGTTCTTTTTGTTGTTGTTGTAAATTGGAAGATTTCTTATTGGATCGAAAGTCGAGCACTGCTATAGTGCAAGGGATGGGTGTCACATGCACCGATTCGGTCGTCCTATTCTGCCTGCTCTGCAGTGACGATTGAACATAGTTTCAACTCTGAGATCTGATTGGTCGGGCTGTTGAAGCTCATGACCTGTAAGTA
Organism: Neoboletus magnificus; assembly: GCA_003316145.1. Lineage (NCBI taxonomy): Eukaryota > Fungi > Basidiomycota > Agaricomycetes > Boletales > Boletaceae > Neoboletus > Neoboletus magnificus. Next base: position 18,366 of record QFEI01000873.1, on the reverse strand, counting down.
GTTTGACTAATCCGGCAAAGGACGCTGGCTTTCAAATTGTTCAAATTGTCGTCTTCTACACAATGTGACCCGAAATACTCCCGATTGGTGGTGCCTAGCTCGAAAACACATACACCAGGTGACGCACTTTGTGCGGCATGCTCTGCGTACATTCCGACGTTCTAAATTCAGTGAGTCATGAGATTCACTCTAGGAACTAGCGATGATAATATGCATATTCTCATCACGAGGTATGGTCGTTGAAATATAAAGAGATCAGTCTGTCACTATTTGCAGATCGACGCCCCAAAATCCACTCCCACCATGTCGACGACGCTCGCAGGCCCTCCTGGCTCATGCTGCTGGACTGGGATCAAACACACCGGGACGCCCGAAGGCCGGATCGAACAGCTTGGGGGACTCAACACCTACATCGCGGAACCACCCGTGGGTGCGACGCCCGGACCGCACAAGAAAGTGCTCTTATTCCTCTCAGATGTCTGGGGACCTCTGTTTATCAACAACAAGCTGTTGCAGGACTATTTCGCCGCATGGGGTGCGTTCTTGTTCATCCATTGTTAGCGTGCTGATCACGGGGGCCTCAGGGTTTATCGTACTCGGACCGGACTATTTATTTGGAACATCCGTCCGGGATTTGCCTGAGAATTGTGACAGGTCTGCTTGGATTGAAGCAGCACGCGCCCCCGCGAACGAGGCTTTCCCAAAGTGGTTGGATACCGTCAAGGAGAGGTATGGTATGTGTTCCCTTCGAAACGTACCATCCCATCCCTCCAAAATGCTTACGCTCAATTGCTCTTCTTATTAGGAACTGAGACGACGAAATACATCGCAGTCGGTACGTGTCGCATGACCCCTTCTCCTCACCGAACGATCGACGCATGCCGAACAAATGTGAACGTCTCTCTCTCTCTCCAGGTTATTGTTTCGGCGCACCGTTTGTGCTTAACCTGGCTGCAAAAGGACTCATCGTTGCAGGTAATGTGTTCCTCATATACCTCACCCCGTTTTTCCCTACTCACTGCGTGCGCGCCCTCGTAGGTGCGATTGCCCATCCTGCCTTCCTCGAGGAAAGCCATTTCGAGAAGATCACCCGTATGTTCCCGTCCCATCCATCTTTTCCCACCATCTCGGGGCTCACACTAGCACTTTGACAGGTCCCCTCCTCTTATCCTGTGCAGGTATGTTGTCGAGCACCCACTATGGCGCTATAGATGGGGCTGGGCTGACCCCTTCACCGTGTTTGTTCGTTGACAACAGAGGTCGATCATACGTTCCCGCTCGAATCACGACGACGTGCAGAAGACATTTTGGTGCGCAACAAAGCGAGCTATGTTTTCCAGGTATTCTCAGGCGTCTCCCACGGATTCGCTGTACGCGGAGACCCGAACATACCCCACGAACGTGCGTCTCTCTCACCCTTTCTTTACCTTGGAAGTCATGGGCTTGGCTTTCGGGTGATGACCGTTTTGTGTCCCCACAGGTTGGGCAAAGGAGGAGAGCGCACGTGGTATCAGGGAGTGGTTCACCCGATTTTCCGCGTGAGTGTTGCCTGTGCGAGGGATATGTCGAACGACTAGTGCTTGTGTCGATGAAAGAAATGGGCATATGTTCATTAATTTGTATCTTGTACCTAGAGAAGACGACGATCGTATGAACTCTATCGAGTGGCGTACGAACAAGGTGATGCAAGTCCGGGACATGCGCCGCCCCTTGCGTGCTTCTACTGGTCATTCAACCGCTCGAAATAGGGCCGAAGGCGTACTTCAGTTCTTTGAGAATGGGATGTTGTTGTTGTCACGAGCCTTTTTCGCGAATGCTCAAAGCTACTCCACATCTAGGATTGCTGTGAAAGCTGTCAACGATCATGACGATTTAGGTATAGGACACGTATGAAATATGGTTCGTCAGACACGCGCGGACCCCCACCACTTTGAGCAAGGAGAATCAAGTACAGTCTCGAGAATAGCGCAAACACCCCGCAGTGCACAGACATCGTCATAGAAAGGCATGCGTTTCACCACCACCGCGGCCGTGTCGACATCCTCGAACTCGTGATGGCTACGAACGCTAGCATAGATGTAGACTTGGTTCGAGGGGACAAGATGAACAAGGGGGTCCCTATGGTCATGGCGAGTGTGGTGGGCTACCTTACAAACAGGGCCGGTGTCATCCGTACATTGTACATTATACCGATAGCGTGGGATTAGGGGCGTCTGACGAGTGGGGTGAGGTGAGGTCTTCGTGTTGTCATTTATCGCACGTTGAGCTTGTTTTTTTTTTAGCAAGCTGAAGAGGATAGGCTCAACGATGCGGGCGAGGGTACACTGGGGATTCCTGATCACGCCCAGGCTGTCTGACAGAATCAGGGGGGAGTCTCGGATGAAGAAGAACCTTGAGTGCAGACATACATTCCCGAGTTATGACCGCACACAATCTGCACTTCAGGCAGGACGACTAAGAGGGACTGGATTACCAAGACATCATTGAACTCCTGAGCACAGTAACTTTTTATAAGTGTTCGCCGCAAGCATCATGGTCATCCTCGCTCACGATGAGATTCGATATCGCCGAGGAGATCGAGGCGTTCTTTGCATCGTGACAACGAAAACGCTGGTTACGTAGCACAGGTTGCCTGCGGTCTAGTTTGACACAAGCGAACTCCTACGATTGAGCCACTTACATCGATCGATTTGTCGTTCAGCGGGTATGTGCAATGTGGGGTGACCTATGGCCTCGAAATGGGAACGATACGAGATCCGGTTTGGGGTTGTGATACGGTGAAGGCCTATCCCGACATTCCAGCTGTCCAGCTGCCTCCCCATCGTTGTCGATACCAAGTACCTAGGAAGATATCAGAAATAGATAATGTGGTTATCGAACCAAACCTTGGGCACCTTCATTTATCACTGGCATGCGAAGTTGAACTGGTGATGAGCAGTAAGTGAATTGACTGGACCACAAATTCGAGATATATGCGCCATCCAAAGTCCCGTGGGCAGCAGTACCAATTCCGGGCGTTCCCATCGAATTCTTATCATGCGAGATTGGGCTGGCGACTTGAGGCAAATCGACTGGCGTCACTGGACCACAAATTCGATGTTTCAGGTGCTCTTTGAGCGCTTTGTTTACTTACTACTTGGCCTCGATTCAATTGGGGCTGTGATCTCGGGCGAATGCACAGATGAGCTTGCAAGCTGTTGGCTGGGATGGAGCCTACGTGATCGTGCGAGCGATTCCTAGGATGGTGGCAGGGTGGCGCGTACACGAGTCAAGTTTGAATCAGCCACTGCGTCGTAGCCTTCAAGTTCAACCAAGGACACACCCGTGGGGGCGTACGTGGTCCCTCCCAAGTCCGCAGCTGCATGTAACCCGGGTGCTCAATTGCCGGAACCACTTAGGCACTTGACCACAAAGTGTGTGAGACACAGCCTTTCAATTACTCGCCGGAGTCGGGTAACTCTTGGGGGCTGTGGGGGGTGCTCGCAAATGGAAGAAGGTTCAGATTCCTCACCGCTGGTGATGGCATCACGATGCAACATGGGCTTAGACTATTTTTCACACCTCTTATCTGCTCTTATTCGGCAACAGTTTTATCCAATCAATAGTCACAGTTCAAGCTTTCAAGTTCGTTGGCCTGCGATGAACATGTCATCCTTGTGGCAAGTGTACCATGCCGACACAGTAACATGTGGATGTGCCTCACCAGTGACAACTCCATTAACATGGGCAGTCGGGCATGCCGGGGTGATAAAGCGTGAAAGAACCATGCGAACTCTTTCCGGGTAACCACATTTTGCTTCCGGTAAGCTCAAAGTATAAACGTCTCAGCCTTTCTTTGTTTAGTTCACTAAATCCGCAAACCCTCCCTCCTCCTCTGTGCCTTCAGCATGTCCAAGGAGTCGTATGACAAAGAAAAAGGTGTCTCCGCTGTCGACACAGAGGTGCACACGGTCGAGGATGCACCCGATCAAGTAATTGCAAAGCGTTTTCGTGTCTTTGGCCCTCTTCTCGCCAAGCTCTTCAACAGTGGTGTTGAAGCGAGAGGCGTAGAGCGTGTGCCAGAGCATCAGAGGGAGACGAAAAACTCCTGGAACAAGTTCGTACTCTCGATGCTTAGTCGTATCCGAGCTTATGCTGATCATCCTTCATAGCCTATTGATGTGGTGGTATGTTCCCTTTCTTTAATTTGTTCCATACCTCACCAATGGAATAGGTCCGTCAACATGGTACTTACGACAATACCCGTAGGCGTATTGGGTCAATACGTGTTCACGCTTACCCTACCGTGGGTCTCTGATAACCCATATCACCTTGTGCTCAGACGTACTCCAGTCACATCGTCGCAACTACCCTTTGCTTTGCTGCTGTCGGCGCTATTGGAACGGCTTTTATTGCCACGCTAGGCCCACAGACTGGGTTGCGTACGATGATCATCGTACGTTATAGTTCAGGTTATCTAGGTGGCGCTTTCTATTCTGTCCTCAACATCCTCACTCAGTACGTATTATTTTCTATGGTCTCCCGCCAGCCCCATTGACACTCGGCCTTTAGACTTGGCTTTGCTGCGACAACTGTTATTCTCGGTGGCCAAACACTTGCTTCGATCAATCCAAACACACTCCCACTCGTCGTCGCCATCATTATTATCGGTGTCTGCTGTCTCGTTCCTTGTTTTATCGGCTACGACATGGTGCACGTTTATGAGCGTTACGCCTGGATGATCACATTTTTCATTATGTGCTGCCTGTATGGACTTGGTAGCAAAGCTGGATATGACGTGAACGCCCAAAAGCCGCTGGAAGCCACCGGAAGAGCGCTCAGTGCTAACATTCTTGGTTTCGGTGCAATCATCTTTGCCTCAGTCGCAGGGTGGGCGCCGGTTGCTGCTGACTACAATGTTCGGTTGCCCGTTGATACGAATCCTTGGCGCGTATTCATGTTGACCTTCTGGGGCTTGTACCTTCCGATAGCTTTCACCGTGACACTTGGCGCTACATTGATGACGATCACTGACCCGGCTTATGTCGCTGCTTTCGGTCCAGGTGGGGACACGGGTGCATTGATTGCTCAAGTGTTATCACCTTGGAGAGGCGGGGGGAAGTTTCTCCTAGTGATGCTGGCGTTGAGCGCAATGTGAGTTTTTCCGCTCTTATCTGAGTGTTGTGCTTACGCATCCACGACAAAGTTCTAACAATATACCCAATACGTATTCTGCAGCTCTCTCTATACAGGCACTTGGTCGTCCGTTTGCCATGGTGCCCCGTTTTCTCTGGGTGTTCTTTGTTTTCGTTGTCTATACCATTGCTGGTGTTGCCGGACGGGAGCATTTCAGTGCGATCCTCAGCAACTTTTTGTCGATATTGAGTTATTGGATAGCATTCTTTCTCGTCGTGGTTGCGGAGGAACATTACTTATTTCGGCGGAAAGGAGGACAGCTGGGAGGATATAACCTGGCAGATTGGGACACCCCTTCCAAGTACGTGCCTGGGCCCCTTGTTCCAGTGGCTGTCCTACTGACACCATCGCGCCACCCTTTTTGTTTCGTTGCCTACTTTGTATTGTATTCTCATATGCTTGATCCTCACTTTTTTATTTCCAGACTCCCAATTGGCATCGCAGGTATCCTGGCGTGCTGTTTCGGAATAGCCGGCGCAGTGCTCGGGATGTCTCAGGTATGGTACACAGGGCCGATTGGAAAACTGGCCGGTGCGACGTACGGTGCAGACCTTGGATTCGAGGTGCGTTGCCTCCATTGATATCATCATTCAAATCAGCCCGTATCATTGACATGCTTTTTTTGAAAAACAAAATGCATAGCTTGCGGCTGCTTTTGCAGCAGTGACGTTCCCGCCTTTGCGATGGATGGAGATTCGCTTGACGGGGAGGTAAAGCAAATAGGGGTCTCAATTTTATTGTCACAGCACTGAATGTAGTATTGTATACTTATGATCTATTTGAGGTGTTGTAACAGATGAAAAGTTTAGGCCCTGTTTGTGTTGAAAATATGAAAATGAAAACATCCCTTTCAAGTCATGTGTAGAGTCTACATGTGATTTACATTGCCACCCAGTACTGCCCGGATCCCCGACCCTCCGATCCCCTACTACTGCTGGCAGGCGCTATGGGGCTGCTCGGATCTGAGCTGGCACATATCCCCCATCATGTCAATGTCCAGTTCTTCATTGGAGCGCTCCTTGCGTTCCCATGGACCTGTTGTTGACCCCCTCGCTTCTGCAGGTAGTCAGGGCCCAATGAAGACTTACAAAAAAGCGGCCCACTGGATGGACAGCAAAATGGTGGTTCTGCTCGACTTTCTCGCCAGGGAACTGTCAAAAGCTGGGGATGGTAAGAATTTTAAGAAAACAACATGGATGGCAGCCGCCTCCCATATCACACTCAAGTTCCCAGTTATGAAAGGGGGCCCAAAGGACACTGAAGCATGTGAGTGTAGGTTCCAGTTGGTGAGCGTTATCCCCATCTGATCAAATTTTTATTCATTACTGATGGGTGGATCAGATGAGAAATCAATACTTTGCCATTGTCACGCTGAAGAACGCCTCTGGTTTTACATACTCGGATAAAGATGGTGCAGGAATCACCCTCACACAAGCCGACATTTGGAACAGATATGTCAAGGTATGTTCTTGATGATGATGATCCAATATGGTATAGTGACCAGCTCTCAGTCTCACAAGCATGCAAAGCCCTTTCGATCAGAGGGCTTTGTTCATTTCAATTCAGTCACATGTTTCGTCCCTGACACCAGCAAGGGCAAATTCGTCTATCAGGCACCGATGGACACCAGTTATTCCAGTTCAGCTCTCAATCTCGACCAGCTGTCTGCTGTGACAAATGAGATTGCTGGTACCAGTGACCAGCAATTAGTGGCCTCTCAGCACCTCGCCTCCTCAATGTCGCCACCACTTCCTTCTAATCCAAATGCTGTACTACCTGTTGAAGCGGTAATGGGCGGAGGACAAGAACGACACCTGGCGAGAGTGTGCCTCCTAGTCACAAGAGTGTGCTCCAAACAGCAGTTGACGATCCCGAGACAGCGGGACCGAGCACAGAGGATATCGGCAAACTAGCAACAGGGGGGTAAGTGTGACTGGTTACTTACCAAGTCCCTTTATCCTAGTTCAGGATAAGAGTGTTGTGGTAGAGAGATGACGATGTGGGAGATGAGACCGTTGTGGGACAGAGTTCACTTATCCAGCTAATCCACAAGGGGATATAGTTATGGAATAAGGAAATAGATTCACTATAAGTGCTATAGTGAGGTAGTAGTCCACAACCCTAGTTGGATACCAAGCTAGGTCAGATATAAAAGTCTGAAGGTCTAACGTATCAGCTCATACAGCTGCCTATATATACGTGTAGGAATAAGGTTCAAGCTCAGCTTGAAACCACCTAAAGGTATAGGGTATTCCCATAAGGGGAATAGGTCCGAGGGTTAGAGCTACTGTGGACTATAAATAGTGCTATCTCAGTCAGCATATGAAATGGCTGACTGAGCAGGACAAGTGCTGTCCAATAGCATAAAGGAGCATCAGTCAGCATATGAAATAGCTGACTGAGCATGAACTAAGAATAGTCCTATGACGTCATAAGAAGTCTGAAATGAAAGTGATGTCATAGATAACGAGTCAGTATGAGTCAGAATGACTCATCTGAGTTAAATATAGAAACAAGCATAGCCTGGTGATCCATGGCTATGCGGGTATAAGCCGGAATGTGTGGTACGGAGTTCCAGTACCATTCCGGGTTGACCTGTATCACAGGTTCTGTGATCCAGTCCAGATATGACTCATGACACGGTGATCCGGTGTCATCCCATATAAGCTTCCTATATCAAATAGGGCTTAGGGCATGGCAAGTCCCGAAGGAGCCGTTGGTCATGGGATCTCGGTACCTATATCGCATATTAGAGCTAGTGCAGCCTAATAGGATAGTTACCGGTATATGCTTCCACTACTCGTGTATCCGAGCAGAGATAAGCATAAGAAGGAAATACTAGTAGACCCGGCATGTAGTGCAGGTTCGTACTAGATATTTCAACACTACCGGCCACACCATCTGCCTTCCTCTCACAACCAAGCACGTCCCTGACGAGATGATAAAAGTGCACTAAGGGCACAGCCTCTGAACAGGCTCCTTGTCACAGTGCAACAGGAAGGTGCAGAAGAAGAAGTCCCACAAGCAAGGTCAGAGGTGGGGCTTACTTGTGGTTACAGAGAGAGATGTTGGACAATCAGATAGTAGGGTCTTGGTAGTGGAGTTCCAGCTACAAGAGACTAGTGTTGATAGTGAAGAAAGAAGTGGAATTCGTTATAGTACAGGCCAGATATGCTGGTCCTTATATACATGTAATGATTAAGGTTCAAGAGGAGCTTGAAACCCTAATGGGGTATGTAAGATAAGAGAACTATTAATAGAGCTTATCTGTAAGATATCAGTCAGCATTTGAAATGATGACTGAGCCATAAGCTAATAATAGAAGAAGAATCAGTCAGCATATGAAATAGCTGACTGAGCATGGACCTATCGTCCAATGGCATAAAGGAGCATCAATAAGCATATCAAATAGCTTACTGATAAGAAGATATAAATAGCCTATGATGTCATAAAGAAGGTGACATCATAGAGAAGGAGTCAGTATGAGTCAGTACGACTTATCTGAGATAAGAATAGAATATGATGTTATAGTGACGTCATAGATAAGAGATAAGAGGTCTATAATGTGCTTCTAGACCCTGGTAAAGGATAAGACCATAACTGGAATACCAAGTTATGGTTAGTCACTACCGTATAATGTCAGTCTAACATGATCAATATGAAGAGCGGAAACTCAATGTTTCAACACCCTCCTCGCTTTTCATGTTGATGAGTGGGAGGACAAGGTGAGTTGTGAGCGGAGGAGCTCAAATCGCTGTCATGCAAGATTCTTGGTGAAGATGTCAGCAACTTGGTCCTCTGTCGGCGTATAGTAGAGCCGAAGCTTCCTCTCCTGAACGCATTCCTGGATATAATGATACCAGATAGGAATGTGCTTCGTGCGTCCTTCTTGAGCAGGGTTGGAAGCAAGGAACATGGCACCTTGATTGTCGCAAATGACATCAACCGGTGGAACTTGGATACCAATTTCCCTGAGTAAGGATTTGATCCAAGAAATCTGCTTGGCAAGTTCTGCCATAGCGACATATTCTGCCTCTGTAGAAGAAAGAGTCACCAGCTTTTGGCGGTGACTAAGCCATGAGACTATGCCATCCACTAGGAATATCACATAGCTGGAGGTAGATTGGCAAGTCTCAGAATCTCCAGCCCAATCCAAGTCAAAATAGACCAGGAACCCTGTGCAGGTTCCTCCATTGAAGGTGATCTGGAAGTCTTTTGTGTGCCAAAGGTACCGCAAGATATATTCAGCATTTCTAATATGCACTTCAGATGAATTGGCAAGGTATTGACTCATCTTGGATACTGCAAAAGAGATATCTGGATGAGTGCCGAGCATGGCATAAAGGAGAGACCCAATGAGTGACTGGTAGTGGGTCTTTCGAGAGGCAGATAAAGAGGGAGAGTCCAAAGACATGGGCGCTGGATTGTATCCAGAAGGCAGTGGTGTATATGCAGATTTGGCATTCTCCAAGCCAAATCGTGCAATAATCTTCTCCACGTAACGATGCTGGTGGAGAGTGAGACGCCGGCTCTTGCGATCTCTGCTAATCTGCATGCCAAGGTATTTGGTAGCTTCTCCAAGGTCCTTTGATTCCCATCTCTTCATGAATTGCGCCTTCTTATTCAGAAGATAGGTCCTCGAGTTTCCCATGAACAGTGCATCATCAACATAAATGATAAGGACAACAATCATGTCACCCTTAAAATGGATATATAGTCCAGGATCGGATGAAGATCTCTGGTATTCCATCTCCACAAGGGAACGGTGGAGGGCCCTATTCCATTGTAGGGCAGCCTGCTTCAGACCATAAATGGCCTTCCGCAGTTGACAAACTTTCCTTGCGGAAACTCCTGGCTTTATGAAGCCTTCCAGTTACTCCATATAAAGTTTTTCGTCAAGGTCGCCAAATAAGAAGGCCATCTTGACATTGAGAGCTTCGAGGTCCCAATCCTCGAGCACAGCGACCGACAATAAAAGTCGTATAGTCTCAAAGTGTGCGACCGGAGAAAAGGTGTTACATTTTACTTTACTCTTCCTTCTTTTCCTCGTCGTTCCAGACTCATCTTTCTTTTTCACTCGACTACTCATCCCATTCTCGTCATCATCCGTTCCCCTCGCATCCTCCACTTACTTCGTAATCGAGTTTACATCCTCCATATTGTCTCCTGTCCATTTCTGCTCCATTACCTCTCTTACTCTCACACTTACCCTAAAGTACCTCGAGCAATACTTAAACTCAACGTCGATACCATGTACCCTAAGCTAGATCTTACTTTCCCTCCTGTATACAAAAACCTCCTTCCCTCGTCTCCAAACCTCGAAAGGCCTGAGCGCTGTTCACCAGCCTCTCCCTACTCTTGACCCTTGACTTATCGCTTTGGGACTTCTTCCCTCTGCGATCCTTCGTCTCCATCGTCTAAGGAATCCCCTTGACGACCGTCCTTGTCCGTCGTACCAAGAGGAATCCCCCTTTGTTGACGTTCGACCCGGGAACCCTCAACCCCACTTGTTAAGCCCATCCCTCGTCTACTGAAAGTCTGCGCTTGCTGCCTAATCACGGCCCGAGCATAACAGTAGGACTTATAGGCCTGTACCCGCACACTGTGTGAGGGTTTGAAGGGAGAAGTCCGGGCGTGGCGGACTGAAGACAAGGTAACCAGACAACGGTCCGGGTCAAGGGTTTGAGGGTTTGAGGTAAGTCTGGGTGCAGTGGACTGTTGACAAGGTATCCAGACAACGGTCCGGATTGAAGGTTCGAAGGAGCATCCACTCGAAGGTAGGATGAGGACCTTAGAAGTTCAAGGGATCTGAGTAACGAGGTATATTGCTAAGATCTGAGTAGGTCAAAGCTAGGGACATCAGATGTGCTACTGCGGGTTTATATAAGACAGGAAGGAACCTAAAGGGGAAAGTGGAACAAGGGCAAAGGGTAGTTATACAGGATGACTGAGGAACGACGTCATGAGGGCGTCGGGGCAAAGGGTTATCCGGAGTCATGCATAGATGGGAAAAGTACTGAGCAGGGCTCCAACAACTCGGTAAGAGAGTCTAGTGAAATAGAAGTGTGATCCAGGTAATCATAGTGACGGAGTGAAGAGTAAAAGGCAACAGGAGCATGTGATAAGCGAAAGGGAAGAACATGCGAACAACAAGAGAAAAGAATTGTAATATTACCCCCCCAGTATCCGCGAGCTACCAAGTGAGTCATTGTTCATCCTCAATAATAGTCTGATCCTTGGACTGGGGATCCAGTGATGTTGGTGTATCTGATGTCATCGATATTGTCATCACCGTGGTTGGAGGGAGAGTGGGTTCGATGGTAGGGGCGGTACAATCATGTGGCAGACTGGTGCCAACCTCTTCTGCCTCGTCCTCTAGGTGCAGTGGCAAGGGGGGAATGCATGGTATGTGGTGGGGGAACAGGGATGGGCTGGACTGGTGGAGCATGTGGAGTGGTGGTGACGCATGAGATGGATGGACAACATGAGGTGCGGGAGGGGCAAGCAGATTGAGTGTGCCTGGGTGCCCATTCTAGGCAGGTGGGGCACTGGTAGTATGTGTTGAAACATTGAGTTTCTGCTCTTCGTATTGATCATGTTAGACTGACATTATATGGTAGTGACTAACCATAACTTGGTATTCCAGTTATGGTCTTATCCTTTACCAGGGTCTAGAAGCACATTATAGACCTCTTATCTCTTATCTATGACGTCACTATAACATCATATTCTATTCTTATCTCAGATGAGTTGTACTGACTCATACTGACTCCTTCTCTATGATGTCATCTTCTTTATGACATCATAGGCTATTTATATCTTCTTATCAGTAAGCTATTTGATATGCTTACTGATGCTCCTTTATGCCATTGGACGATAGGTCCATGCTCAGTCAGCTATTTCATATGCTGACTGATTCTTCTTCTATTATTAGCTTATAGCTCAGTCATCATTTCAAATGCTGACTGATACCTTACAGATAAGCTCTATTAATAGTTCTCTTATCTTACATACCCCATTAGGGTTTCAAGCTCCTCTTGAACCTTAATCATTACATGTATATAAGGACCAGCATATCTGGCCTGTACTATAACGAATTCCACTTCTTTCATCACTATCATCACTAGTCTCTTGTAGCTGGATCTCCACTACCAAGACCCTACTATCTGGTTGTCCAGCGTCTCTCTCTGTAACCACAAGTAAGCCCCACCTCTGACCTTGCTTGTGGGACTTCTTCTTCTGCATCTTCCTGTTGCCTGCATGACGAGAGCCTGTTCAGAGGCTGTGCCTGTTGCACATTTACCATCTCGTCAGGTTATGAGCCCCATGTGATATCCTATATCACAAGGGCACAGAGAGAAGATGACTCTCAACTTTGTCTCCTATACAATGATGTTTGCGCTGCTGTGGACTGCCATTGTATATGGCCCCACACTTGGATTACCTAACGGGGTCCTTATTCTGTTGGTGACCTATTTGGTCAATACCCTTCACCTTGTACCTCTTGCCAATCACATCGGCTTGACGTGGCAGGTGATTCAGAACATAGAGTGTGCTCCCTCCACGGTGCCAGGATTGTTCCCTCCTATTTGGAGGCCCGCCATCTCTGAGGGAACTTCATGTCTTCCCCTGTTTGGTCTTCCATTTGCAGCCTGTTTTAATTTCAGATTTCCTCAACAGAAAAGACCCACTGTGTTAGCCCCAGCTCCAGAAGGTCCATTCCATTTAATCGATAGACCACTGACACCACCTCCTTCTCCCTTCATTCCATCTCCACCACCATCTACTCCTTGTCCATACCTATGGATGTCCACTGCTTCTGACTCTGGGATCACACTCTGTGACAACCGGTCAGACTTTGAAACCACTACTGAGGAACCACTTCACATTCCTCCTCCTACTCCAGTCCTATCCTATTCAGCTGCACTAGCTGCTCCAGCACCTGCTGTACTCCCTCCTCCTATCTCCTGGCCTTTCTCTCCTGACTCCTCCTTTGACTCCTCGGACATACTCTTACACATTTATGCTGTCCATGAGGAACACGACCCTGCCATCACAGACGCGCTCTGACTTTCCTTATTCCCGGATGCGGAACATACCCGATTTAGAGACCCAGGTGTGGGGCTCTTACGGGGAACTCTCTACCAACGCGATGATGGACGACCACATGAGTTCATCACCACTCTCATCGCTGGCTTCCCCAGAGGCCACATCTGGTATTTCTGCTCTGGGGGACTGGGCGCATTACTTGACTGTCGGCATGGGTCATTCCTCTCGCCTTATCACTAACGGCTCTGAGGAGAATCAGGAGTCCCTTCACAGCCGGGACCTTTATATAGACAAGGAGAACCAGCAGGTCCTTCCAGGACCATCATTGGCTCTAGCAGATCAAGTAGCCAGGCTGGACCGTCCACTGTCGCCCCACTGCTTACCATTGGCGACACTATACCAGCGACTGGACCATCAGTCCGAGGACGTGGCAGAGGCCGAGGCCTCCATCAAGGCAGAGGAAGAGGAAATGGACGCTATCTTCAAGATTGAAGAGGAGGCAGAGGCGGAGCCAACCTTTAGGTATTCCCCTACTGATTCATATGACATGGACTGCTGGGCTGGTTGCAATCCCCCGCGCTCTCGCTCCAACTCCCTCAAATCTTTTCATTCACCCTCACCTCTACACCTTCCCTCTCCTATTTATTTGCCTCAGCCTCTTTTCCATGACCCCTCTCCTGCTCCTGGTGTCCAGGACTGGGAGACTCGGTACCACAAAGTCGCTGGAATGTATCTGGATGTTGTAATGGAACTGGAGAATGAGCGTGCATTCAGGTGTGCACAGGAAGAAGCTTACGAGGATGGTCTTCATTTTTATCAGTTGGCTTACCTTGATGCCATAGATGAACACCTTCTTGGACCTGCGGTACCAGGAGCATTACAAGGAGAATATGAGAACCAAGGTGACGGCGTCTGCCTTCGGTGCCCACCTTCTCAAGTGTGAGAAGTTCTTCAGAGAAGCCTTATTCCTGGCCGTCTACCCGGCACCTGTTACGTTTTATCTCACTCCTCTTCTTTTTCTTTATCATTCCGGACTCATCTTTCTTTTCACTCGATTACTCACTCCACTCCTGTCATCATCCGCTCCTCTCACACTTCCCACTTACTTCGTAATCGAGCTTACATCCTCCATACTACCTAGTCTTCATTTCTGCTTCATTTATCTTCCTGTACTCACGTCTGCCCTAAAGTGCCTCGAGTAGTACTTAAACTCAACGTCGATACCATGTATTGCAAGCTAGATCTTACTTTCCTTCTTGTATACAAACCCTCTTTCTCACCTCGGAACCTCAGAAGGCTTGAGTGCTGTTCAACAGCCTCTCCCTATTCTTGATCCTTGACCTATCGCTTTGGAAACTCCTTTCCTCGCGATCCTTCATCCCCATTGTCTAAGGAATCCCCTTGACGACCGTCCCTGCCCGTTGCACCAAGAGGAATCCCCCTTGTCGACGTTTGACTCAGAACCCTTGACCCTACTTGTTAAGCCTGCTCTCTACCTATTGAAAGTCTACGTTCGCTGCCTAACCATGGACCGAGCGTAACAGCACCCAGGTATTTAGGAGGTCAATATGCAGGAGAACACAGGCAAAGCACTGTGGCAAAATTCCCCAACCGCTTACTTAGAGAACCTCTAAGGTCTTTCTTCTCCTCCTTTTTAGCTATGAATTATAGAACTGCTCACTTTTATGATTTCCCTTATTTAGTCCATGTTTCCTCACACACCAGACCCACTCTTCGCATAGTGTCGTTTTCGGGACCAGACATTATTTGTCCCAATTTGCACTTCTTCGATGAGCTGGACTTTCTGGCCTTTGAGAACATGTGTACTCCTTCCTTACCACAATGGTGGGAAGATAGGGAATCTATTTATCGCAGTATCCATTTTTCTGGCCATCCCTTTACCCTGACCTCCTCCCCTTTGTGTACACCTTCTCCTCCTTCTCTGGCACCTCTTGTTCCTCCTAGACCCTCAGTTGTGCCCTCGAGGGGGGTTCCTATATCTCCACTTCGGGCACGACCTCCTTCTTTTGGGCAACACACACCACAGGCCAATCCCTCTTGGAATCCAACAGGCTCGCAACATTCTTTTTCAGTGCAAACCATACCATCTCCTGCTTTTCCTGTCCACACTAATCCTTTACCAGTCGATGCTAATCCTGTTCCTTTTTGGCAGACTTTCTACGCATGCCTCTTCATCCTATAACCAGATATGTCATCCTCATTCAAATCGACTCCAATCTTCAGTCTCAGGTTCCCGTTCTCAAAGGCTCTTCAAACTATACCACATGGGCTCTGCAACTTCACAACCTCCTTACCTTGTTGGGTGCTTGGAAAGTTGTTGAAGGGACTAGTCTCTACTCCAATCAAACAACTGCTGACCAGCAAAGTAAATGGACTAAGCTGGATCTCCAGGCTCAGGCCCTGATTGCTGTCTTCACTTCGGTGGACATGCAGTCCAGGCAAACCTTTACTCACGACCCGAACACTATGGCTTCTTTGGCCAAAGGTCTGTGGGATACCTTGAAGACCCTTTACTCTCCTTCCAGTGTCACCAGAAACTTTTATATCTTCAGGGAAGCTTGCTGTCTTCGTGTCTCAAGAGACACAGACTCGAGCGAAGGGCTGAACAAGCTCAATGCACTCCTCGACCAGCTGTCAGCTGGTGGTATAACCTGTTACAATTTGTTCTATTCTTCTTCATTCTCCTTCATCTCTTCGGACTTATCTTTCTTTTTCACTCAATTACTCATCCCACTCCAGTCATCATTCGTTCTTCTCGCACCTCCCACTTGCTTCATAATCGAGTTTACATCCCCCACAGTGTCTTATATTCATTTCCGTTTCATTACCTTTCTTATACTCACACTGGCCCTAAATTACCTTGAGTAGTACTTAAACTTGACGTTGATACCATGTATTACAAGCTAGATCTTACCTTTCTACCTGTATACAATCTCCTCCTCTTGTCTCGAAATCCGGAAAGGCTTGAGCGTCGCTCGAAGACCCTTCTCGCTTGCAGCTCCCTCGACTTATCACTTTGGGCTTTTCTCCCTTGCGATCCTTCGTCTCCATCATCCAAGGAACCCCCTTGACGACCATCTTTGTCTGCTGTCTAGAAGGAATCCCCTTCTATCAATGCTTGACCAGAACCCTTGATCCTTTGTGTTAAGCCTTTCCACCTACTAAAGGTCTACGTTTATCTCCTAACCACGGACTAAGCATAACATAACCCTTCTTGACAACCTACGTGCCATAATGATTATGTAGGCACTCCTGAGCACTTATAAGTCGGTGATCTCCACCATAGTACATTCCATGGCTTAGGCAGACTTTGTGCCTGATAAGATCCTGCTGAAGATTATGCAGGAGTCTTACCTTTGTCGTTCCAATGGACGACCTGCTGCCATTAATACCACGGCCGAGGGATCGCATGCTGTTACGCTTGGTCCATGGTTAGGCAGCGAATGTAGACTCTCAATAGGTAGAGAACAGGCTTAACGAGCAGGGTCAAGGGTTCTGAGTCGAACGTCGACAAGAGGGATTCCTCTTGGTACAACGGACAAGGATGGTCGTCAAGGGGATTCCTCGGACGATGGGGACGAAGGGTCGCGAGGAAAGGGGTTTCCGAAGCGATAAGTCAAGAATCAAGAATGGGGAGAGGCTGTTGAACAGCACTCAAGCCTGCTGAAGTTTCGAGGTGAGGAAGAGGGTTTGTATACAGGAAGGAAAGTAAGATCTAGCTTAGGGTACATGGTATCAATGTCGAGTTTAAGTATTACTCAAGGTACTTTAGGGCAAGTGTGAGAGTAAGAAAGATAATGAAGCGGAAATGAACAGGAGACCGTATGGAGGATGTAAACTTGATTATGAAGTAAGTGGAGGGTGCGAGGGGAATGGATGATGACGAAGGTGGGGTGAGTAATCAAGTGAAAAGAAAGTAAGTCCATGGAAGTGTACCGAAAAAGGAGGAGGGAAGAAAGAAACGTAACACATGCTGCCAAGATGGCAGTTATTAAACCCGCGAAACCTCACTCCCATTGCGAATTCTGCAGAGGGCTTCACCCCTCTGACAGATGCTGACAGCAGTATCCACACCTTAAGCCTTCTGGTGCAACTTCTTCCTGGAACTTGGGACGTGCCCATGTTTCCTCTTCAAAGAAGAAACATGGCCACCACAATAAGAAGCACCACAAGGGCAAAGGAAAGGGCAAGGGCCATGCCCACATGGTCGAGGATGGTTATTTCTCCTCTGATTGTTCGTGCACTGACTCTAACTGCTTGGCTATTGCTGATGTAGGATGGGAAGAACCAGAGACAGTACATGTCTGCTGGACTGACCATGTTGACGAGGAGATGATTTCGCCTGCCATCGCTGCAGGTACCTCTGATGTGACATCGCGGTTTCTGCGAAGGGCCTCCTTTAGCCTCTAGGCGAGGGGGGGCCAGTGCTGTATCAAGCACTACCACAGAGGAATTGTTCTATGGTGATACCTGTAGACAATGAGATGGTACTTGGAAGTTTGGACTAGACTCTAGGGACATCAATGTATGGGACAGCTCCAAATACTTCCCGGGATATGTGGATTCCGAATATGATGCCGATTTTTGTGCTTATCTGATGGATACTAAAGCATGTGTTATGCCCTTGTTGGAACAGAACAAGCAAAGACATTGGTTAGTGGACAGTGGGTGCACTCACCACATCACCCCTTTTAGAGAAGACTTCATCTCTCTTGGACCAGATACCAAGAGAGTGATAGTTGCTAATGATGCATTCATGTCCACGTCTGGACCCAGTGTTGTCTCCTTCTCTACTTCAGGAGAACGAAAGTTCGTCACCTTAGAAGAGATGTGGTATTGTCCGACTGCAGCACATTGTTTGCTATCAGTCCTTTCTCTCACACAGAAAGGCTACTGTTGTGAGATCATAGGAGCAAAGACAATGATTCGGGACGGGGACGGATCCTTGATTATTGTGGCATCACCTCTGATCAAGGGTAATTTCCTGCACTGGTTTAGTTGCAAGATCAACACTCCAGGCAGGACGCTATCCCTCCAAGAAGACAGCTATGACCTGTGGCATGCACGATATGGTCATCCTGCTAAGGAAGCGATTCGTCGCACTTCTGCCTCAACCAATGG
>QFEI01000863.1:34938-49210 GCA_003316145.1 Neoboletus magnificus | reverse complement strand
GAGTAGAAATGAGATGAATAGCATGACGAATATTGGCAGGGGAAAGCTTGGCTGGACGACCTCCAACAGACTTTGGGAGGTCAGAACGCTTCTTGGAACGAAGTCTGGATATAATAGCAGTGCTAACACCAGTGCTAGATACAATGGAGCAAATGGAATGACCAGAATCAAGCTGAGAGAGGATGGTATTCTCTTGGGTAGCAGAGAGAGATCGCATGATGATAGTGGTAAAGAGCAAAGAGGCGTGGGAACAATTTCAGACTCAGACATAATGTTTATATGTGTATCTTTGTTTGTAGCACCAAACAACACCAAATAACCTCTTGTATGATTGAGATCCAGTATCTTACAGCAAAAGTCCAAAAACTGTTACAATGGTGTTCCTGTTTTAAAACTGTTGTATCTCCACGGCCCCTGAGCCAAATCACATGACCAAGGGACCGATTTGTAGCCAGGGGTTTGTACTTTGTTTGGTCTCACCAAAGTGAAGTGTAATTCCCACAGGTGATTGCGGGGCGCTTCGCGCCCCGGTTTGGGGTTAGTTATTGTAACGCTTTTTGGAGTCACTGTATATGTAATATTCAGAATAAACATGATATTATTGATGTGTACATTGCACAAATTTGCAGCCAATGAGATAACCAACCATATTATTCAAGGTGGTCAAAACAAATGATCCCCCTTCAAATCAAAATGGTCTCTCCAAATCCTTACAACCAATATACAGTAGCTCAATCCTCCAATACTTTCTAATGGTAAGTGTCATTTGCTATAAGATCAAGTTAGTGCATATGTGAAAGGCTATGTCACTTAACTACCTACACAAAAGGTGGTTCAAGATTACATTTATCACAATATTTACTCTTTCATCCTGGCTGATGGTAGCAGAGTATTTGACATAAACATCATCCAGTGCCTTGGATACCTGGGCAGATGTCCCAGATGCTTTGTACCTTTGCATTGCCAAGGAAAAGGGGTCTTTCCATTTATTTTGGACAAGAGTAAAGGAGTGTTGAAGGAGCAGCAAACATTCTATTAAAAAATGTACATACATATAAAAGCTGTCAAAATCCAAACTAGTTAAACTCACCAATGCCATTTTGAAGACTCTCCTTCTCTGTATTAGCTTCATTCTTTGTCTAAAGCATGTAGGAAATCAATATGATAAATATATATCAATATTTCCAAGAACACAAATACCATCAACATTGCTTTTTCTGCTTGAAAAGAGCCCTGGAAAATAGCATATTTGTTGAGCAAATGTACACCAGAATCCAATAATAAATTGTTTACTGAATGAGATTGAGGGTTGGTAACAATCTGAGTAATATTGCTAAATTGCAATATACAATATAGTGCTTGAATGTAAAAACCCACATTCTGTTTGGGTCATAAATATAAATATTTAGATGTTTACACAAATACCTTACATGCTGAGTATCAATAGGATGTGAATGTGAATAACATAGCATCATTGTATCAAAACATATGGCTTACATCCTATAGATATATCAATTCATAAATGCACAATTCTCATAGTAGCAAAATAATACTTACTAGCTAATAATTGAAGGAATGATAGATTTGACAATGAAATGACAAGGCTAATAAGCAAAATGTAAATGTTCACTGTAAGTCAGATTACTTACATTCTATTTTTACAAAGCATTATGGAAAGGCATTTGTATATTAGTCATCCAATATGTGAATCCACATCATATTATTACCTCCTGTGAAAATAATATTAAAGTTAATGAAGCAATTATATATAGAAGAACTGACAAGCTATGAGTGGAATAATTATGAAAGCCAGAAAAAAAAAACATCAGCAGTGATCTCATTTCAAATACACATTATACCACTTACTGACTATCAATGAAAAATCAGAAAACATGGTAATCAGGCAGGTTATTATTTCATATGTACATCAGACCACTTACATACTGCCAATGGGAAAGTAGGAGAAAACATGGCGATCAGCTCAATTGTTATTTCAAATCCACATCAAATCACTTACTCCCTATCAACAGGAGAGCAGGAGGAGGTATGGAGATCAGCCAGATTATCATTTCAATTTCACATCAGATCACTTACATACTACAATTGGGAAAGAGAAGGCATTGTAATCAGCTGGATTCTTCTTTTAAAATCCACATGAGACTACTTACTTCCTATTGATGGAATGACAGGAAGAGGCATGGTGATTAGCTAGATTTTTCATTTCAAACTCACATTAGATCACTGACTTTCTATCAACAAGTGAGTAGAAAGTAATATAGTAATCAACTAAATTTTCATTTCAAATCCACATTGGACCACTCACAAACTGCCAATAAAAGAGCAGAAGAGAGCATGGTGATTAGCTGGCTGGATTCCCATGCTAAATTTACATCAGACCACCTACCCGCTATCAATGGAATAAGAGAAAGAATGGCAATAAGCTGGATTCTTATTTCAAATCTGCATCAGACCACTTACAAGCTATTAATGGAAGAGCAGGAAGGGGTACACAGATTAGCTCAATTCTTATTTCAAATCCACATCAGATCACTTACTCCCTATTAATTAAAAAATAGAAGGAAGCATAGTGGTTAGTTGGATTTCCACCCCAAATGTATCACTGACTGGCTATCAATGGAAAAGAAGAAGGTGGCATAGTGATCAACTAGATTCTTAATTCAAATCCACCTCAGACCACTTACATACTATCAATGGAAAGACAAAAAAAGTCATTGTGATCAGCTGGATTTTTAGCTAAAATTGACAACCAACCACTCACTTTCCATCAATTGAAAAGCAAAAGGTGACATAGTGACCAGCTGAATTCTCATTTCAAATCCATACCAAACCACTTACATACTATCAATGAAAAAATAGGAGACATGGTGATCAACCAGATTCTCATTTTACATTCATATTGGGCCACTCACATCCTATTAATTGGAGAACAGAAGAAGGCATGGTGATTAACTGGATTTTTTTATTCAAATCCATATTAGGGCACTTACAAGCTATCAATTGGGGAGTGAAAGGCATGGTGATTAGCAGGATTCTCATTTTATATTCATATTAGACTACTCACTCGCTATCAGTTGAAGAGCAGAAGAAAATATAGTGATCAGTCAAAATCTCATTTCAATTCTATATCAAACTACTTACATACTATCAATGGGAAGGCAGAAGCCACAATGATCATTTCATTCCAAATCCACATTAGAGCACTCACTCGCTATTGATAGAAAAGCAGGAGAAGGCATGGTAATCAGCCAGATTCTTAGTTCAAAATCTGCATCAACCACTTACATACTATCAATGAGAAAGTGTAAGGAGGCATGGATTTTTAAATGCATATCACATCACTTACTGGCTACCAATAGGAGATCAAGAGAACACATAGTAATTAGCTAGATTTTTACCTCAAATCTATTTCAAATCACTTACTTCCTATCAATTGGAAAGCAGGAGAAGAAATAGTGATTAGCCACATTTTCACTTCAAATCCACTTCAAGCCACTTACATACTATCAATGGAAAATTCAGAGGAGACAAGGCATCAGTGACACTCTTGTTGTAAAACTACATCATACCACTTACTTCCTAGTAATAAAAGCACAGGAAAAGGCAGTGATCAGCTAGATTCTGGTTTCAAATCCACATCAGCCCACTCACTCCCTATCCATGGAAAAGCAGGAGAATACATGGTGATCAGCTAAATTCCCATTTCAAATCCATACTGGATCACTTACTCCCTACCAATGGAAGTGTTGGAGTGTATATGGTAATCAGCAGAATTTTTACTTCAAATCCATGTTAGACCCCTTACAAACTATCAGTGGGAGAATAGAAGGTATAGTGATTAGCTGAATTTTTATTTCAAATCCATGTCAGACTACTTACATACTATCAATGGGAAGGTAGGCAGAGGCATGGTCATCAGCCAGATTCTCACTTCAAATCCATATCAGACCACTTACTCCCTATCAATGAAAGAGCAGAGATGTGATCATCAGCTATATCTTATTTCAAATTCATATCAGACCACTTACTCCCTATCAATAGGATAGCAAAAGGTGTGATGATCAGCTGTATTCTCACTTCAGATCCACATCAAACCACTTACTTGCTATAAATGAAAAGTAAGAGGGTACATGGTGATCAGCTGAATTCTCATTTCAATTCCACACCAGGCCACTTACTGGCTATCAATGGGAGAACAGGAAAGGCATGGTGATTAGCTGGATTCACATTTCAATCCCACACCAGACCACTTACTCCCTATCAATGGGAGAATAGAAGTAGGTATGATAATCAGCTGGATTATCATTTCAAATCCACATCAAACCACTTACTCGCTATTAATGGAAGAGTAGGAGGACACATGGTGATCAGCTCATTTCTCACTTCAAATCTATATCAGACTCCTTACAAACTACCAATGAGAAGACAGAAAGAGGCATGGTGATTAGCCAGACTCCCATTTCAAATGCATTCAAATCACTCACATACTGTTAATGAAAAGGTAAAAATAGGAATGGTGATCAGCTGGATTCTCCCTTCAAATCCATATCAGACCACTCACTCCCTACCAATGAAAGAGTAGAATAAGGCATGGTGGTTAGCTGGATTCTCATTTCAAGTCTGCATTCAACACCTACAAGCTATTAGTGGAAAAGCAGGAAAGGCACAGTGATCAACTGAATTCCTATTTTAAACCTACATTAGATCACTTACTTGCTATTAGTAGAAGAGCAGGCATAGTGATTAGCTGGACTCTTATTTGACATCCACATAAGACCACTTACTTGCTATTTATGAAAAAGCAGGTGTGGCATGGTGACCAGCTGGATTCTTAGTTTAAATTCACATTGGATCACTTACTTCCTATTGATGGAAGAACAGGAAGAGGCATAGTGATCAGCAGGATGCTCAATTTGGATTCACCTCATCAGGCCACTTACTTGCTATTGATGGAAGAACAGAGCAGGCATGGTGATCAGCCAGATTCTCATTTCAAATCCACATCAAACCACTTACATACACTTCCTACCATATCATGCAATACAAATATCAACTCATGAGCCACACTTCCTCTTAATACACATCTGATCACTTACTTTCTGATAGTCCAACCCAGAATAAAATAACCAATGAGCCCCCTATTTTCAATGCCATGTTGTGATAATTACCTAACAATCCATCAATATCATGAAGCATATAATCATCTTATTTCACTAGTTTCCCAATCCAAACCCTTACCTGTGTGTGTGGGAACCATCCTGCCAATGCATTACCAAGATCAAGATCTTTTTGAATGGCCCAATCCTTTGCATAAGGCACCAAGACACTTTATGCTATCAATATATATATATTATATCCAACAATCATTCTACTCACTGTCTTACTGCATACTCAATACACAGTTGAATATTCTTTTCCTGTGCTGTAATCAACAACATCTGCAGTGATACATCATTCAATGCAGTAGCAGTCTGTTCCAGCAATATGTTACACCCTGCATCAGATATATCCATGGCTGGTACCATGATTAATAGAACAAAACAGATATGAGAGCATATATGTGTGTACAAACCTTCCAGTTTTACACATGCCCATGGAGGGAACTTCATGTTGTACAGATCCCTCCATATATTTCTCTTAGCAAAAATCTCTTCAACACACCTCTTCTGCTTCTCAAGTTGATCTTCAGGAGACAGTAGTAGGTCTTCAGGCTGGAATGTCTGTGATACGAGGGCATCACATTTAGTGAATAGCACCACAACTGGCACTAGCACCCAAACCAGTCAGCTCGGAACACATCCTTAACAAGAATTTATCACCATTCCCAGTGTCACATTCACCAAAAAACTTTTCCTCAGCAACAGTCACAGCACGATGAATGCCATCCATTGGGATGCAGTACCTGCTCATATTAAGGTAGTAACTACAGCCTGATGCAATCTGCTGACTCACCATATGACATGGATCCGCTCCCGGAGGAAAGTTCTACCCGCACGCTCTTCAATGAAGCCTTTCATGTTCTCAAACTCGTCCTCACGGCCCGCCTCAAATCCAGGAGAGTCATGGAAAATAAAGTTCTCGTTGCTTTTAAAGACCATCTCATAACTGATGTCGTGAAGTCCACGCTGCACAAGGCAAGATAGCTTGCAAAGGGACTTTAATGACATTCGCAGTAGCTACGACACTCACCTCTCTGGACCCCTCGATCATGAAATCGACCTGACCATATGTCGACAGCATTAGCATCTAGTATAATCCAACTTGTTCAACCATACCTTTTCCTCTCGACCATTGAAGATCTCTGGATCCTCCATCGAATTGCAGATTCTCTGAAGGATGGTCGTCTTACCGGCATTCGCCCTGCCAATGACGAGAATTCTAAATCGTCCAAATTTCTCCATAAGGTTTGGGTCAACGTGCTGGAAGTGGGCAACATCCGAAGGCTTCGTTTGCACATCGCTGGGGTGCATGTTGGATGCGTCTAAATGCTCAGCGGATTTGGAGGATGACCCTCCTCTGGCGATGTGGGATCGGAGGTGTGCGAATCGTTTCTTAATGGCGACCTTCATTGCGGGAGCAGTTAAGAGGACTGAGGGATGAATGAATCACGACTGAAAGCTTGGGTGGTTGGACCCGAACAACTAGACACCGTGGGATAACAGGTGCCATGGAAGGGAAAATGTTGCGCTGTGCCACCCCGACTGCCACACATTACCTATAATTAAGATAGGCGGTCCCTTTTCCTTAGGGACTCACAGTGAGACATAGTGCTCATCATTCTGTATGCAATGCATAAAAAGCGTGGATTCGTTTCGCTAACGCCCTGATCATTCAGGGGAAGGTCATACTCAATGCCAGCGTCGTGCAGCACCATTAAAATCCCACCACTCCAACTCCTTGTTTGGGTCCGTCCCCATGCCAAGGAGTCGACACGAGCGTCCGTGCATTCCAGCGACGATGGGCACCGGTGATCAGGCAGGATTGAACATGTACTCGCCAACATGTGCACATGCCGAAAATCCTGACTCGGAGTTACCTAAGAGGCGTGGAAAAAATGCATGAATTAAGCATTCGCTTCTAGAAGAAAGAAACACCTTGTGTGACATCGTCGTCCGCTGCCTAGTCTGAATTTATGACTTGAGCATCGGTCCAAGGAGATGGTTGTCACAGAAAATTCAAAACTCCTCTCTGTCAGTGGGCTTTGACGATCGGCTTGCGCTCCACACTGCCAGACGACGGGTCGACGGGACCCGAATGCCGTGCTTTTGAATAACCCGGAAAGCAAAAAGCTGCTACGCAGGGTGTGCACTGGCACTGGAGTCGCAACTTCATGGATGTCTGTATGGCTTAACTCAGCCGTCCCACGGCCCCATCCGACTCCTGAATATTGAAGAACGGTTCACCTGTGATAAAGACCCCAATACACCGAGACTAACCATAACGTTTACTCGCTCACACATAGGTCTCCTTCGAGCTTCATAAGGCGACTGAAATCGCAATGTCGAACCCTGTCGTCGGCACTGAGTCTCGTTCTCAAGGAATGTACGTGGAGTCCCAGAGAATCTCAGTGCACACGAATCTTACCTTTAGTTCAGCCCCGTATTTGATCGTTTCCAAAGGAACCTGAACGCTCCGCCACGGAGGTCTCAACAAAGGCAGAACCCCTTACCCGCCGAGCACATCGCAACGCCAGCCTGGCCCGTGGGCGAGAAGTTGAAGAGAACAGAGAAATCAGATTGCACAACGGTAGGACAAAAAGTGCGCGCAGAGGGTAAGTTAGTTAAGTTTGGAGCCCAGTTTGCCAGAACATGCCCTCCAAGTTGGAACAGAAACTGCCTATCGCGATGATTCTACAGCAAGTCAAGGTTGCTTTGACATGTTGACACCAGCTGCGGATTCAGCACGGAATTCGATATGGCTCATCCGACGGATCGTACTCAAGTTTGATAGGCCATGCATACACACATCCGTTGCTATCTAGTAAGTAATTATGTTCACAATCATTAATGCGTTCCTGATACCATTTGCAGTACCTTGAAGTCTAATTGCCAGAACATGCGGTCAGTGACCTGCCTATACGTCACCGGGCTGTGCTGAGGCGCGGAACCCGACAGGCTGATTCCTCAGTTCCATTTCCATTTCTCTCTTCTTTTTTTCGCATTGAACGCTGTGCAGCGGGGCTCAAACACACCGCGCCTCTCCTAAATGTAAACAAGATGCTCGACGTCCTATAAATACGAGTTGCGAGCAGGTCTGGGCATCGCCTTTCGTTTTTGCGCGACGTCGCTTTCACACCCTTCGTGACCGTACCTCCCTCGTCCCGGGCAGTATCCTCGATGAAAAATTTCTCCGGGAAAGCCAAGCCAAAGGATGCCAGGTTAGAGGATGATAGGTCAGGGAGTCAAAGTACGTAGGGAAACGCGGTCTGGGATTGTAGGGTCGTCGAAGCCCTGCAATCTCCGTCCCGTCTTCTGCCTTTATTAGTGTGCTGATCCAGGGGGTATTGTCATTATGTACAGTAGATGTGCCCACCGAGGTTCCCGCTCCGGATCCGCGTCCGAATGAGAAATCTAGCTTCTGGAAGTCGGTAGACTGGAAGTTGATGCTTGCATTGCTCCTTCCAGTGATGCTAGAAACCCTCGACTATACAGGTATGTACGCTCGTTCATCAACACCTAGTGAAAAACCGCGTGCGTGGATTCTGCTCACGTGTTTGTAGTCGTCGCGACGGCACAGACTCGGATTGCGGTCAGTGATATTGCACATAGTCTCCACCTGAGTCGGCTGACCTTATTTTGTTCCGTCCACAAAGTCTGTCTTTAACGCGCTCCCGCTCCAAAGGTCAGCCCTGTTTTTGAGGTAAAAATGACGAATACATTCAAATCTACTGTTCATTCACACCAGTTACATCGGTACCTCGTACCTCCTCGCTTCCACCGTTTTCCTCC
The DNA here is from genome assembly GCA_003316145.1 of Neoboletus magnificus. Classification (NCBI taxonomy): domain Eukaryota; kingdom Fungi; phylum Basidiomycota; class Agaricomycetes; order Boletales; family Boletaceae; genus Neoboletus; species Neoboletus magnificus. The sequence goes on along the minus strand of QFEI01000863.1, from coordinate 40,244 downwards.
CCTTGTTCGCTTCCATCGCCGACATTTATGGACGTCATTTCGGGCTTCAACTCTCGTTGCTGTTTTTCCTCGTGGGGAGTGCCCTTAGTACGGGTGCAACGAATATGGCCATGATTCTTGCGGGGAGAGGTATTGCTGGCATAGGCGCCGCCGGGCTCCTCACTGTACGCTCCCTTTCTCGTCGCATTCCCACAGCGTCTCTCACATCTGCGTTGTGGCGGTATTCCCCCATTGATCACAGATCGTTCGAACGATCCTGTCCGACACGATATCGCTCGACAAGAACAACATCCAGCAATCGATGATGTTTTTGCTCTATTTCGTCGGTTTCGGTGTCGGGCCCGTCATTGGCGGGTTTTTGGTCGTGGCCAGCTTTCGCTGGGTGTTCGCCATCAAGTGAGGCGTGGCCTGTCCCCGGGGGCGGTGTTTTCGTCGTACTCACCCTCGTTTTCGTTTTCAGCTTGCCGTGTACTGTGCTCGGCATGTTCCTGTGCTTTCTCTTTCTCCGAAATCGGCCTCACGTGCATCGCGCAAACGACGACGGTGAGCTCGAAGCCGCGACCCTGAACCTGACCTCGAGCTCTCGCCGGACACCGATGGCCACCGTGGACAGTTGGGTCTCCACGCTCACCCTGATTGACTGGATCGGAACCTTTTTGTTCGTCAGCGGCGGTATCCTCGTCTTGCTCGCGCTCAACTGGGGACCGAACGACAACTGGAAGAGTGCACGCGTGATCGCCAACATCATTCTCGGTGCAATCTTGATTGCGCTCTGCCTTTTCTGGGAAATCCTCCTCGAGCAACGGTCGCTCTCGCACTTGCCCAACGGCGCCGGCCCATCTAGGCAGATCCAGACGAGGTACGCGGGCATATTTAAGCCACGTCCGATGCTCCCGATCGAGCTCTTCACCTCGTACGACATGTGCGTGGTGCAATACGGCTCGTTCATCTCTGGCATCGTCACGTTTGTCATGTTTTATTTCGTGGCGATTTTCGCGACGGTGGTGACTGGGCTCCCGCCTTCTCAGGCTGGGATCCAGTTACTTTATTTCTCGCCCGGTCTCGTGCGTGCTTCTGTCCCTGTGTGTGTTGGGTTACTGATGGACGAGTTCGATGTCGTGAACAGGGAGGTGGATCGCTGCTCTCGATGCGGATGATCAAGTGGCTTAGACAGGTTGGTCGATGCCGATGATATCGTTGTTAAAGGGAGTGCGAGCGCTGATGCTTGATCATAGCCCATCTATCCCATCGTGCTCGGGAACGTGATCACGACGGTCGGCGTGGGACTGATCCAAATGGCCATGCAGAAAAATAACCAAAGTGAAGTGAACGGGTGAGCGGTAGTCCATCCCTGTGCCTCCGCTACGATCCCTCACCGCCCAAACAAGATTCATGGCGATGGTCGGCGTCGGCGTCGGCTTGAATGCTGGTCCGCTGTCGATCCACGCGCGATTCACGAAGCCGAACCATGTCGCGATCACGAACGCGATGCTGTTATTCGTCCGTTTCCTCTGTCCCGCCCCCGTTTTCTCTCTTCTCTCACACACTGTCCTCTTTTTTTTTTTGGCCTAGTTCCGCGCGTTCGGAGGTACCATCGGCCTCGCTCAATGCTTCACCATCCTAAACGCAAAAGTAAACGGATACGTCGCCGCACAACTCGTCGCGCTCGTCAACAGCGGTACGCTCTCCCCGTCCGACCTCGCCGCGCTCGCGTCGCTGATCGCCAATGGCGGTCTGACGTCGGTGACGAGTCTGGCTGGGTTACCGAGTGCGGTGCAGACGGTGGTGAGGGATGCGTTTCGGGATGGGGTCAGGTGGGCTTTTGTGTCGTTGGTGCCCTGGTTGGGGGTGGGGTGTTTGGTGTCTGTGTTTTTGAGTCGGATCGAGGATACGGATGAGGTAGGGCAGGGAAGTCAGGTGGAGCTCGTGCAGATGCGGCCCCCGAGTCGGCCGGGTGTAGATATCAAGCCTAGGGCAGAGGTGTCGGCGCGGTGAGACAGGGGGCAAAAAGGTGTATATATGTCACACGGTTTGATCGTAATACCCGAGCCGATGCGCGTTCAAGTAATTACCGTAATTTATTCCCGGGTCATCTCGACGTATCCCTACATCTAACCCAAGCCTGACATCAAAAAAAAAAAACCCCCCGTCCCCCCACATGACGAGTCACTCCCGAGGCCCGTTCACGTCCGCCCACTTTTCGATAATCTCCACCGCCTCATCAAACAACGCCTTTTGCTCCTCCGTCGGATGCGGAACCCCCCTGCCAGCCTCCATCCCCGAGATATGCAGATCCCCCAACCGGGTCGGATCGGTGACGTGCACGATGCTCGTGTTCCGACCGTACATGTCCTCTGCGCCGGTATACTGTACCGGGATGTCAGTCAGGATCGACTGGAGTCGGGTGATCGACTTGGCGTAGTCGGCGATGCGGAGTTGGCGGGAGACGATCGTGGGTGAGAGGCTCGGTTTGCCGTGTGGGCGTTCGTTGAGGGAGAGGAGGAAGATGGCGCTTTGGTGGGCGCGGGTGATGATGTAGCGCGCTTGGGGTGTGGGAGGGGCGAAGCCCCCTTCGATACCTGGAGAGGGGGGGCAAGTGAGTGGTATGGTATGTGTTTTGCGATGCCAGGAAGATAACGCTACCTTTCTGCATGACGATGTTGAATGTTTCCGTGACGTCCTCCATTTCGTGGATACGGTGGTTGGAGAGAGATAAGGGAGCGCTCGATCACAAGTTGCTGTACCCTGTTAGGGTTCTGCCACAGCTGCCAACTCACGATGTGGGAATAGAATACAATATGCAGGCTTCTCTACAATTCTACAGACCGTTGCCCTCGCGCACATGGACAACGTGTATATCAATCTAAAAACGTTGACACCATATATCTAGGGTGGCATCCGACAAGAAGGGAGGGAGGGGGGTAAAAAGAATACTGTCCGTCAAGAAAAATCCAACGAGTGTGTCAAGGTATCGCAGAAGGAAAAAAAAACGACTGAAAACAAAAATATTATATTCTCCAAACAGTCAATCCGCCCAAAAAAAATGAAATCCGATCGTACCCCGTTCAACCGTGCCACCTCAACAATCCCTTGAGCACCGTCTTGAACTTTGATTCCCCACCGCCCTTTTGTTTCGTCGTGCGGTCACCGACACCTAGACTGAGGCTCTCGTCCCGTCCACGGATCGTCTTCATGTCCTCGATAAACTTGGACGTCGCCTCTCCCGTACCAGCAGGCGCCGTCTGTGGCCGACGACGCTTCCCCACTTTTGGCGGTGATGGCGATGGCGATGGCGTCGGTGTCGTCGTCGCCACCCTTGTCTTCCTCGTCGTCGGAACACCAACAGCACCAGACACCCCCACACCCTTGCGCGCCTGCCCATCCTCGCGATACGGACTCTTCGCCAGCACAGCAGACACAGGCACCGACAGATGCCGCTCACCCCCCGCCTTTCGTCGACCCCCAGACGGAGGAACGGTCACGAGCGGGACCGTAAACATCGGATGCATCTCCACGTCACGTGTCGGCGACGTCGATCGGGCAACGAGCTGTCCGCACAACGCACACGCGCAAACTTCACCTTGCCCTCCACCCAGAGGGACCGAGTCCCGTTTATCGCTCGTCGTCGGCAAAGGCACTGTCGAAGACGAAGACGTGGTCGAGGCCGGAACGGTGCTAAACGAGACATACGACCCCGAAGTTTCCGTGGCCGTCGTCAGCGTCGAACTCGGCGTACCCGGGCGCGAACTCGGACTCGCACCCCTACTCACGCTCAACCCCGAACTCGAACGGGCTTGCAACCGCCGCGCGTCCTCCTCCAACCCACCCACACGCTGCTCCTGTCGCTGATGCATACACATCCTCGGCGTCCGCTCTTTCTCGTCCTTGTCGTGCACCCCCACCACGTCCTCCTCCTCGGAGGTGTCTATAAAGGACGCCTTGAGCCCAGACGGCTGGGGAACGAACGGTTCCCCACCGGGGGGACGGAGCGTGAACGTACGAGGGACACTCGATGACGTCGCCGTGCTCCCATTCGTGATCAAACTCGGCGTCGAGTCACCCCCGTCGTCCCAGTCGCTCGGCGCGGGCGCACCCACCGTCACCTTCGCCTGGGCGTTCACCCGCCGCAGCATCGGCACGGTGGGCGAACCCGTGTTCCGCCCGGACGACGCGGGCGTGGTGAGATCGTAGTGCAGTGGGGACGCGGGGGTGAGGGTGCTCTGGCTGCCCTGGGTGATTGTGCGGATGCTGGTCGAGGTGCTGTCCGTGCCGCTCTCGACGCTGTTCTCCTTGGGTTTGCCATTGGCGCAGACGGGCCGGTCTAGAGAGAGGTCGACCCCGGGTGGGGCGGTGTTCGATTTCGCGCGTTTGGGTCGGCGAAAGGTGGGCGAGGGGAGAAAGGAAAAGGTGTATCGGTGGGCTTTGCGAGGGGTCGTGGATGCTGTCGATGTCGACGCTGGGGAATCAGCAGACGGTTTCTTGGTCGGACTGTTGGACTTTGGTTTCGTGAGGTTCTCGATGTGTGTGGGTGTATGCTGAACGGTGGCCTCGAGGCCCTTGGTCGGTGTTGACGCTCCGCGGTGGTCCTTGTCATGCTTCTCTTCGCCTGAAACCGCACTGACCGTCCTAGCACGAACGACGACCGCACCACCCTTGCCATCCCCCTTTGATTTCCATGGTAACAACGACCCCCGGCGTTCCTGAGGCGGCCGAGTCTGCGCTGGCACCGGGGTCTGCACCCTTGTCTCCTTGACTGCCCCCAACCCTGTTGTCCCAGTTCCAGACCCAGACCCACGCACCAGCCCCGGACGCGACTTTGTCAATTTCCGTCGTCGAGGCATTGGGGGCGGTGACACTTCGACCGTATCCGATATACGCACCACACGCACGTTGCGTCGCCCCTTTCGCTCCTCGTCCAGTCGGACGTCCGGATCGCCCTCACTGTCGGGAGGGACGAGCGCGATGCCCGTACGGGCGAGGGTGGAAGAAAGGTCCTCGAGGCTCTGGGTGTGCAACACAGTCGTCCGTTTTTCGCCATTGCCATCACCATGGACGAGACGACCCTCGGCGTCCGACTCGGCGTCGTAAAAGAGGGTGTGGCCGCTCGCTTGGGAGGCTACTGAGAGTCGGTTTGTGCCGTCTGTGTGAGAGTGGGCGGAGAGACGGTGGAGGGAGGCGCTTTCCTGAGAGAGACGGTTCATTGCCTCGAGGAGGCTCAGTCGGGCGCCGTTGGAGAGGCGGTCGGGGTAGGACTTGCGGCGACGTGGACGGGGGCGGGGACGGGCGGGGGGGACGGGGGGGGTTGG
>QFEI01000863.1:4009-34732 GCA_003316145.1 Neoboletus magnificus | reverse complement strand
TCTGCGGTCATGGCTGCGATCACCAGAGGGCTGGTGAACGTCAGAATCTGACGGGGGAGGTGAAACCTTGACGAGTGGGACTCCCAACGGCGTCTGGTTTGGCGACGGGGCATTGTCGGTGAAGGTGACGTGATTCGAGGTGTCTTTTTCCCTGCCTTTTCCCACCGACACTCTGGCCTTTTGCTTACGATACTCTCTAGCGCTGAGAGGCATGACGACGGCAGGAGAAGCCATGGCGAGTCTCGAGAACTTGGGGGTCGACGCCGGGCCAAAGGGGGACGATGACATCCAGTTGGAAGCAGGATCACGTGAGGTTGAAGGGGGCTGTTTGGAATCCGGCTCGGGGGACGTCGGGCGTGGAGAAGTGCGGGAATACACCTGGGGGATCGATGGGGACGGGGCGATAGGCTGGGAGGGGAAGGAGGCAGAGCGCAAGTGGCCGTGAGAGACGGTCCGTGCGCGGGGGAGAGGTGCGATGGACGTCTCGCTCACGTTTTCCTGGGCCGAGGACGGGCGCCGTCGTGGCGAGTTCGAGAGGCGCGCGTGGCCATGTGAGGACGTGCGCGCGCCGTGGGGACTCGAGCTGGCGTGCAAGGAGATGGATGAGGTGCTTGCTGAGCCGTCGACGAGGATCAACGCCGAGGCTGACCCGCTGGCGTTTCTGGAGGTGTACCCCGAGGTGGAGACGGCTGGGGAGTCGGAGAGGCTCGAGGACGAGGATGGGGGGTGTCGGGTGCGTCTGAACGCGCGGGGGCCGAGATCGTCTTCGTGGGACTCTTCGGAGGACTCTGAGATGATGGTAGGGAGTGTGGTCGAAAAGGCGGGGCCGGCGAGGGGCGAGGAGCGCCAGGGACGGGTCTGCATCCGGGTCTGTGCGGACGGGTGAGCGGGTGTGAGCAAGCGCGACGGGGGACTTGCCTGTGTCGCCATGGGAGGAGGGAATTAGAGTTGGGGGAGGTAGAACGGGGAGGGGGTGGGGTTGATAACCAAACTCTCCATCTCGCAGCCCTGGAAAAAAAAAAAAAAAGTGCAGGCGAGGCGGACCCGGACTGCCTCGAGGCATCGCGTCCGTGCCTTTCTTTATCGTCGGGCCCCGCGCAGAAATTCTCTGCTCTCTATTTCAGTCGTTTCTCGGCATGATCTAATAACCCGGGACGACGTTGCAGGTCCAGGTACGTTTTGCCACCGTCACCTCAAGCACGGAGAGACTTTGCCGCACAGTTCGCCCTGAATAAAGACGATCCCAGCGCCAATCAAACACGGCAGGACAGAGGGCAGAGGGTAGCGACCCGGCTTTATTTCTGCGCTTGTTTCACCCGTAATGTAGCTATTACCCGAGTGGCACCAGAATTAACATTCTTGCCCTTTGCTTTACCCACACGACGCCGTTTCATGTCCAGTCCACGACAAAAAACCGTCGTCGTCGCATCCGAACTCGAACAGAAAAAAAAAAGACAGACGCTCGAACGAGCAAAAGCCAACCACGTGTGTCCCGTCCCCGCTTTGCTTTTTCCCCCCCAGCCCGTTCACTCGCCCATCCCAGCTCTCGAAACAGCTCCAGATGCGTCTCCGATACGCCAAACTCAAAGTCGAGCACGGCTGGGTGGGTGTCCGTCCGTCTCTGCTCCCTCGTCGTTCACCCTCCTCTTGCTCTGCCAGCAACGACAAAATCTCAACGAGGTCGAAAACCTCTATTTTCACCATTCCCATCTCCGGGGCAGTGCCGGTCGGCGACCGCCTCTACCTCCCCCCGAGACACACCTCGGCCAGTCCCCAGCACCGTCTGGGATACCTGATCGAACCGCCCCATCGCCATCAGCCAACGACACCTCCTCGTCCGGTTCCGTCTCCCCGCCTTCCCAATCACCCTCGGACCACGCACCCACCGCGGACGGACGGCCCTCACCACAGCCCCCACCTGTCCCATCTCCCCCAGCTTTGACGAACCGTCCCCCGTCCGATCCCAATATACTCGCGCGTCTCGCACAACTACAAACGCAGGCCCACCCCACCCTCTCCCGCCAACCATCGACGACCATCCCCCCATCCACCTCCACCTCCACCTCTCAACCCGTCCCCATACCCACCGCCCCCGGTGCATTCCCGCCCCACCTCCACCTCTCACAGCCCGGCTTCACCCTTCCCGCCTACGCACCTCAACCCCTCTTTGGCACACCAACGTCCGCATCCATGCCCATCTATCCCAACACCTCCGCCTCTGCCCCCACACCCATACCAACATCAACCCCAATCGCACCGACCGCACTGACCTACGACTCTTTCTGGTCCACACACGCCTCCTCCTCAGGATCCACCCGCGCGCTCTACCGCACCCATACCGGATTCACAGCGAGCGCAACCCCGGGGGGGAACGTCGCCATGTTGACACCCGGTGGTCACGCGGCCGTTATGACCGCCGAAGGGGTCTACGTGGGTGGAGCGACCAGCAGGAACGTGTAGGAGGATGGCTGTCTTTTCGCTTGTTTTTTTTTCCCCCTCATTTATGGAGTCCATCTGATCATACGCCCATCTACGCAATAAATAATTGGCAATGCATGGACGTGTGACCGACCAAAACATCAACTCTAAAAAATAATGGGAGTAGGACCGCTTTTTTTTTTACATCGCTCCGCCAACACCGGCGCCTCCAACCACCTCGGATCCCATATCATACTAATACCCCTCCTCGGATCAGGACACTTTCCACGCCCAACGTAGACGCACGGACAACCAAGTCTCCCACGGTGCCAATATTAACCCGCCTCGGGAACGCACAGAAAACGGCCCACAACATTCCCAAGAAAATCGTCACACCAAAGGCCTAGTTGCTTCCTCGCTACAGCATCCAAAACTACAACCCCCACGGCCAACAAGCTCCCCAAACGACAACAATCTACGAAAAACAACCAACTGACCACGGCCCACATCTACATCCCCATCCAAAATCCATCCAACTCGAACAGTTCGGGCATACGCATGTCGACAGTGGGCAGTTGCTCGTCATCTCCGCAGATCTTCGTCATAGTGGAGTTTGTATCCGCCTTGTCCGCGCAAAGTGGGATCGGTGGTGCGATGGGGACGGCGTTTGGGGGTAAATTTGCGCCATGATCAAACTTGTATTGCGAGACTACAAACCAAGTGCACCATCAAATTCAAACCAGCAATCACCGCAACGTACATATCTAGGTGTCCGCCTTGTACAGGCGTCCCAGCGTCGATTCCAAGTTGCAGAGCCAGGCTTTGGCCACGACAAGTTCCTCGGGGCTTCCAACGGGTGGCAAAATGTGACGCACAACCTTGCACCTGTGCGTCTTCCACTCGGCACACCCCTCCGAATCGTACCGAGGCCGAGGGTTCCGGTTTCGACTTGGCAAGGTACAGTCAACAGATGCACATGCACCACATCAAATCCCCACATACCTAGACTGGATAACAAGACACAATGATCAGTGCAAGTATACTCTTCCATCATCGAATCAGACACCAACCTTGGGTTTTTGTGTCCGTCCTCAGCTTTTGTGTGGCGTTGAGCACAAGAGCGCGTGACTAGGGATCTTTCCCATCGCATGGGGTTACCCCTGGACTTGTGAAACGTACCCCTCATCAGCAGTAGGCGCGTTTGACAGAGCGGACGCGTACAAGTGCACTGGGTCCACCTCTGACCCCGTCCGTGCATAGCCCAACAGTCCACAGCGAGTGTGTAGAACGGGTTCGGTATCGACTCGGAAAAGGGGACATGTTGTGCGTGTCGTGGAGCGATACTCGTAGCAGAGGGAGGAAGAAGAGTGAGAGGGGAAAGGACGATGGGCTGTCTCCTCTAGACCGCCCCTCTTTTGTACGCCTAGAGACTTCCCATTTTGACTTTGGAATGCAGAGGTTGGCACATTGGTATACGCGTGATTCGATCCAGGGACGCTGTGTTACTGCAGTATCTACAAGTGTTAATTTTGATTGAGCGATATAGTCGCTGGTACTTTGACCGGTCGAGCGAGCGAGCGAAAGAGATGCCATCCGTGCGCGTGAATGTTGGTCTTGTTTCATCTTTACCATCCGGGCGGCCTCAAAGTACTTACTGACGTCATCCGATAATGGAATCCCCCTCCGTTCCGCCACGTCCATATGGTGCCGGAGCAAGTTGTCTCCAAACTCTGGACCCAGTCACGCTTTCCATTTCTCCATGCCATTATAGAGTTGGCATTCGGCATCCCAGGAACAATCCACCATCAGCGGTCCGATCACCGTACGCTACGCCATGCCTTGCTGTGTCCCAGGGAGTACCCGTACACGAGGGGTATGAATGGCTCGGAGACGGTTCGAAAGCGTTGGTGGTGCCTACGTGATGGAATGCGAGCATCACGAGGATTTGTCACGCCCTACACAGCGTGGCTCTCAGGAAGGGGGATCTCAGGATTCGAATTGTGAATTATGCGAACCTGAAGAGTTTCGGGATATGGAAAGATACCGTTTTATCCGTGGTATCTTCCCGTCATACACGGGCTGGTTTGGAACCAACAGAAGTCGTCGTGGAGCAGGAAACCGGCCCGTGAAGCGAACCACGAGATCTGCAAAGGAAAAAGGGACCCTGCCGGAAAGGCGTGGTCAGTAAATGAACTGCCACTGCGAATAAGATGCTCGCCCCCACACGAGAAAAGCATGCGGCAGGCTGTAGGCAAGAGGAAGAACCTTCAGGAGTCTGTCTTGTGTGCCGTACTGCGCGCAAGAATCGGGCCTATTTAGTAAAGTCAGATCTCGCAGATTTCATGGGGGTGTGTCAAAGCCAGCTTCCCACTTGGAATCCGACCCGTTATGTTGTTCAGGGGACGCGTGGATGTAGCATGCTTATCCGTACATTGGTGGTTATCCGGAGCTGTGATTTCGGCTTGGTGGCAAAGTCATCAGCCAGAGCATAAAATGTAAAGCGAGGTTCCGGCCAATGGGAGGCAGCACAGCTTGTAGGTCTAAGTTTCGTCCGATTCTGCCAGCTCAACCCAGCGCAGCTTGACAACTTGTACGTTTCTCGGGTCCGCAATAAGCAAACGTCGGGCCGCACGTTCTAATTGATCGAAAGCGGACACCATGGACCCCTCTCCGCCAACTCTTCCTCCCTCGTTCCCTTGCCTGCAAATATACGTGTCGGAACGACACATACGCGACCCACGAGGACTCATCTGGGAATTGACTTTTCCAAACATCCGAGCGTCCAGGCAGTCCGAAGTTCGCATATAGCTACGAGTGTCTTGGGCGACAACCGCTACCTGCACGCGACTGAGGTGAGCTGTTTCCCTACCGTACCTAACATAAATATTGCTTACTGTGTATGTCAGACCGCTCGTCTAGCCGCGTTCTTCGCTCTCGCCCTATTCTGTGCTCTCACAACTCTGTGGCGGTAAGGAGATGTTTGGATGGTTCGGACTGCTCGGATGCTCGGAAAAGTCAATTCCGTGACTTTTTGCGACCCGGGGCGTCTGTTTCGATTCGAGATCGGACACAGGAAGCCCTTCATCGGCTTTTCTAAGCGCTCATTGGGCTGCCCAATGTGCTCGCTAAACCTCGCTTACCACTTTTAGAGTCGCTTATGGGTATTTTGGCCAATGAGAGACTCGCAAAGTGTCGTTGAACGGAAGAAATTGAAACAGGGAATATAAACGTGGGTTCCTGATTTAAACGACAAAGGGGTTTAAGCTTCACGCTTCAAGTCTCAAACCCTGATTCGCCTCGTTGCCACTGGGATGACACGGCATGTGCCCTCTTTGCATTGCCAAAGGAGGTTACAGACGACTGACGACGTGCACAGATTGAGTGCGGTACGTATCGGACTCATGTATTCGACGGGCCCCGTGCTCGGCGAGGAAACCGAGACAAAGCGGCTGACCTCCTCAGTGTTTGGCATTCACGTTATCCCCCTGACATATCAAATCTGTATAGGCGAAATAGATGCTATACGAACTGGCAAACAAGAGGCGACAGTTTCGGGTTACAATATGATGCTGCGGGACGAACGAGGAGAGCCTCAGCCTCTGATGCGCATCCGCCTCAGTGAGTTGGTCGCAATCTATGTTTAAGGTGATATACTGTAACGCGTATCATGACCAAAAAAGAGGCTTGCACCACATGCACACCCTCACTTGAGTGGTAAACTAGGGTGATCAGCCACCCACCGGCGTAGTACCGTCCAATCTCTACATTCATGAACCGATCCAACGCCGTCCGCCGAATGGGTCCAATCCCCGTCCACAAATTGAGGGATGTCATCTTCCAACGTCGTGTCAGCATGACAAAGGAGGATCTGCCTCAGGTAGCGCAGGCAATGCTGAATATGCTCGAAGGTGTGTGTTCGGTTTGTCAAGTAGCCGACACGAATGACGTCCAGACAGTGGAGCTGGTGGAAGAGCGACACGTGGAACGTGCGGTCATGTGGACCCAGACGTACGAACCCGTCCGAAGGGAAAAGCGTTCCCCATTCGTCGTCGTCGTAGAGCGAAAAGTGATCTTCCCCAGGTTCCACGCTCAATCCCACGAGCGGTATCTCAATAGGTAGGTCTGAGGGAAAGTCATCTCCTATGTAGGCTTCAAGGGGGACGATGTTAGACTTGTGGACCGTTTTCGGGAGAACATCGTAGACTTACTCCATTCGCGAGTGGTTGGTAAGAGACCGTTGACTGTCCGGATGGTGTAAAAGGTAAATAGGACATTGAGGATTGTCCCGACGGCGAGCGTGCCGAGGCAAACAATCGTGGGACTCCACAGTCGAGGAGAGAGACTGGAGAGCAAGGAAAGACGAGGGGCACTGTTCGTCGCGCAGGTAGCGCAAGTGGGAGGTGGCATGATTGGCTCGACTCTACCACGCATGTCGCTGGATATAATGTGATATCATGTTTGGAAGCCCCTTTGAGTGTTGCGGTGGTATTGAAGACCACCATAAGATCTTCAGTTACCCGCCGGATAGTGCCTACTGGATACCCTTAACGGCACCGTAGTGTCAAAGTAGTGTCAGGAGGTCGAACCAGGGACCTGCCAGTGCCGCCCATTTTGCTGCGGAAGGCACCGTGATATGGCGGTTCCATACACCAAGTAGGCATGTTGTATGGTGCACGCCACCCATATTTGGTCGCGCCCCTGGCGTTTCGTTCTTACATATGTTAGATGATGACATACGTCTCAGTACCATGCTGCGTTCGCACACGTTGGCAACCGGTGCTTCACAAAAACTGAAGGAAAACCTCCGAACTGCTCTTTTCACAAAAGGGCCTCATTAATACTGGGCTCATGAGAAAGGCACAAATAACCCCGTAGGTAATCTCTTGAGCAACTGAGTCGAACGGTGGCACACTCACAAGTAAGTCCAGCCGGTCCTCTTTCTGGTGTATCACGCTCAGTGTGCTCATCGCTCGCGAGCAGATGGACGGCGACAACCACACCGCGCATGGGCGGTGGGGAGATGACGAGGTCGAAAATGAACGCCTGCTCTCCCTCTCCCATGGCTACACCCAGGATATCTATGTGGTGGCACCTCGACGCCGCGCGGTATCCTCACGGTGGATTGGAGTGGTGGCAATCGCGCTACTACTCATCACCGTCAGCTGTCTACTCGTTGCCGCGCAGCAACTACAGCTTGCTTCTCGAGTGCTGAAACAGCATCTCAATTATGCCGACAATCGGGACCTCCCTCGGCCAGATCCATATGATGGACTCTGATTTCCTAGTAGATGCTTCTCTACAGAAGACGCTCACGACGTCTGCTGTTGTGTTGTCGTTCATAACACTATTCTTGGGGCGATCATGCATGTTCGTTGTAGTAAGCTATCCCTCGTCAGGAACATAATACATGTCGCCATTCTCGAGCAGACTTTACACGAGGCTACCCTACTGCCACCCTTCTGGGACATTTAGGGGACACTAGGTGCTGCAGTGGGAGTAAACCACCGGAGTGCGAGGTATGCTTGACAATGGATCTGCGACTAATCTTGGCCACGAGAGAAGGTCGGCTGTGGATCGTGGTTTGAGGTACTGCGTCAATGACACCGACCCGTGCAACTGCTTGTTTTCATGCAGCACGACCGAATCTCCTCGACATGAAGGGACGGTGGGGCCTCGTTGTCATGGAATAACTCAGGTCCCATTATTTTTTTAGGTAGTATGGTCCACGCCATTTTTTTCGAGGCGTTGGGTCCCGTTTCAAGTTTCCAATTACTCAAGAGACAGAATTTAATATGAATCGAGACGTTGACATCTCACACAACACACAATGTAGATTCTGCTTTGCACCGCAAGGCTGCCGCAGGGTCGGAATCATGCTCTATGTCTAGTGGCAGCATCAGAAATTGGGACACGGCCTTATCCAAACTTAGTGCTCTTAGCCACCAAGAAAAAGTACCAGAAGTGATTAAATTAGCGTAAGGGGGTGTTAGACGAGCTTATTCTCAGTGACCAAGCCGAATAAGCATCGTTAAGTCCGGATAAAACCATGGCCAAATTACTGATGCTACATCACCTCTGTCATAGTGGAGTTGGATGTCAGATGCTGATTTGCCAAGCAGCTTTGCCCCGAACCGAGTCACCTGGCATCCCTAGCACCATATGGACTCGCTTCTTGGTGGGGCACGCAGAGTCCGATTTGACGTGACCGAAATAGACATAAACCGTCGTGCGTACATATATTAGGGGAATGTAAGCTGGGCTTTCACAGCCATTTTTTACACCCAAAAGTATCCAATCATGCTTGCCTTTAAACACGTCTTACTCCTCTCGTTTCTCGCAATGGTTTTTTCCGTCGCGGGTTACATCGTTGGACGCGAAGGTTGGTCTTTTCGTTGATCTCGGTTGCGACTCGTCCATGATAGTCCTCTCCAGATGCCGAAAACCTTGTCAGCAGAACTGTAAACACAGCGACGGAAGGTCAGTGATGTACGACTAGACACTCAAGCACATATCTCAAGTGCCAGCAGCTTCGACTCGAAGCACCGCAGCCCCTCACAGAGTTACTCCGCATGGTGCACTGTTGCTTGGGAGGGTACATCAAGTACTCGACTATGCAGAGATTTGAGAACTCTCACTGCCACTACCTCAGATTAAGCAATTTATTCTCACGGGTCTCTACTAGTAGTTGTACACGAGCAGAGCTCGATTTTCGGCAAGCCGAAAAGGCCACACAATGCTAATCCTAGTTTTTGAATGCAATATCAATCCTAGATTTTAGTGTTCATGATAGTGACCAAGTACAAAGATATATTCTATGTTCATGGCAAACCAAAAGATGTCTATGTATCAAATGTCCAAATTTCTAAATACTTCAGTCCAGACTGCATTCATTAGTAAAACAGTTATTTTCTCACAATATGTTTCACATCCCATGTAAGTGATTCAACTAATATTATCAGGGAAAATACACTAAAGAGATGTATTTAATGATAAAAATTTATAGGCAAGAAAACCTTTTAATCTAAGCACTATGCTGATGTTGGTTGCCTTTGTATTTTCTTGACTATAAGGAAAGATAATTTTAATGTTTTTGGGATGAGTACAATAGAATAAGGCTACATAAAATTGTCTATGAGAGAAAACAGAAGAATTTAGATTCAACCCAATATGCTTGACTGTCTGACCTTGTGACTTGTTGATTATCATTGCATAGGCTAGATGGACTGGGAGTCTGGAAATTACAGGTGGCAGAGGAGAGAATAGGAGAGTCTTGAAGATTAGAGTTAAGAGCTATGTATGAAATAAAGGCTGCATTGTTGGTATTGTTTCTACCCAATGATCTATACTCTAGAATATGGTAGGTAGGTCTAAGAAGCCTCAAGCATATATTATATATATCATTGCAGAGGCCATTCATAGAATCTGGATTGCATAAATATTATGGTCCAGTTATTGTCACAAGTCTCTGCAAGACTTAACTGTTTCTTTTTCAATTCTTTTATCTTTCTTTTTGTATTATGTGACACATTCCCACATTCATTTAGACATTCACTTCCAGCACAGCCTCAGTGGCTGTACACCTATGACATCACAATAATGTCATATTCTATTCTTATCACAGATGAGTCACACTGACTCATGCTGACTCCTTATCTATGATGTCACCTTCTTTGTGACTCATAGCACTATTTATATTTTCACTTCCATTCCACACAGCCCTGGAGGCTATGTGCTTCTTTATTGCTATTGGACAATAGTTCTTTGCTTAGTAAGCCATTTGATATGCTTACTGATGTTTCTTTTTGCCATTGGCTATTACTCACTTTGCTCAGTCATCATTGCCAATGCTGACTGATGCACCTTCACTCCCTTTATGCCATTGGATGATACCTTATCTATTTGATATGTTGAAATATCTGGTAGACACCAGCAGCACTTGCTAGGGTCACTAGTATTTTCTTGTTATGCTTATCTATGCTCAGAAAAATGAGTATGGAGAGTATATACTGGCAACTATCCTATTAAGCTGAACTAGTCCTAATATGTGCTATAGGTACCAAGATATGAGTTATGATAGCACATATCTGACTCACCAGTCTTATGACTGGGAATAATCAATGGCCCCTTTGGGATATGCCATACCCTAAGCTCTATTTCATATAGGAAGCTATATGGAATGACAGTGGAACTCCGTGTCATGAGTCATAAGTGGACCAGATCACAGAACCTGTGATATAGGTCATACCAAAACAGCCTCAGATTACTGGGCTGTGCTAGTTCAAACTCAGATAAATTGTACTAACTCATACTGATTTGTTATCTATGATGTCACTCTTCTTTATGATATCATAGGACTATTCTTATCTTTAGTCCTTTATGCTATTGGACAGTACTTGTTCTGCTTAGTCAGCTATTTGATATGCCAACTGAGATTCTTCTGTTATTAGTCCATGATCACTCAGCTATTTCATATGTTAACTGATACCAGATCTTTATAGCTCTTTATGGCTCTAATCCTTGGACCTATTCCTCTTATGGGAATATCCTATACCTTTAGGTCAGTTTCAAGCTGAGCTTGAACCTTATTCCTATATGTATATATAGACAGCTCTTTTGGCTAATATATTAGATGCTCAGATCTGTCCTTTCCCTTTTCAGACCTAGCTCCTATATAGCACCTGTACCAAGCTAGTCTTGTTGACTTCTATCTTACTATAGCACTTATAGTAAATATAGTTCTCTTCTTCCTTAAACTATTCCTTAGTGAATTAGCAGGATAAGGAACTCTGTTCCACAAGGATCTCATCTCCCACATTGTCATCTTTACCACAACACACTTTTATCCTGAACTAGAATAAAGGAACTTAGTAAGTAACCAGTCACACTCACTCCCCTGTTGCTAGTTTGCTGATTGCCTCTGTGCTTGGTTCTGCTGTCTCAGGATCATCAACTGCTGTTTGGAGCATGCTCATTGTAATTAGGAGATATACTCATATCTGAGTTCTTCCACCACCACCACCTACTGCTTTAACATGATATTCTATGATAACCTGTTATGGTTATGCATCTCAGATATGACCATAACATATACATACCATAGAAAGTCTATATAAATCACAAGGTTCTAGCACTGGATTTCCAGTCTAGTTCTCTTGGTCTTTCCCCAAAAGATCCACTTCAAGTACTAGAAGTACTTGCCCTCATCTTAGTAGTTTTGAAGCCTAGTGCTTAGAGTTCATTCTGTTCAACACCTAGTATCCTTGTGTCCACTTAGAGATTATCCTATATGGATTCTTTGAATGTTTCTGTTATGCTTGGTCTGTGGTTAGGCAGTGAACATAGACCTTCAATAGGTAGGGGGAAAAGGCTCAACATGTGGGATCAAGGGTCTTGGGTCAAACATCGATGAGAGGGAATTCCTCTTGGTGTGACAGATGAGGACGGTTGTCAAGGGGATTCCTTGGATAATGGAGAGAAGAGATCACAAGAGAAAGGAATTCCAAGACGATGGGTCAAGGAAGTCAAGGATGAAGAGACTGTCAAACAATGTTTGAGCCTTTTGAAGTTTTTGAGACAAGAAAGCAATGATATACAGGTAGCAAGGTAATATCTAGCTTAGTGTTACATGGTATTGATATTGAGTTTAAGTATGGCTTGAGGTTGTTTAGGTCAAGTGTGAGTCCAAGAGAGAAAATGAAATGGAGATAAATATGAGGCTATGTGGAGGATATAAACTCGATTATGGGGGATGCGAGGGAAACAGATGATGATGAGGATGGGATGAGTAATTGAGTAAAAAGAAAGATAAGTCCAAGAAAGTAGTGAAAAGAAAAGGAAAACATAACAAAACGTAACAGTTTCACTAGAACTAGACTACACTTTGGTGCACCAGATCAAATGACTAGGTATATCATTCTATTCTACCTGGACACCATCATACACCCCATGAGGTTTAAACACCTGTTGCATATACCACAGTCACCAAGAGACCCATGACTTGGAACAGTACATGGACATATTTGACCAGCTAGGGTCACCATCATCTCGCTACTACGGGCACACTTTTGAGAAGTGGTGTCACAAGTATTGAAAGTCTTCCACAGGTCACTCTGCTCTTAATTGAGCCCTCCCAACCACAAAAGGGTGAAACATCCCCTGATGTGCCTAGCTGCAGAAAAGAAGGTGTTTGACAGCACAGAGGACTGGTTAATAAGCAGTAGGAGCAAGCTAGTGTTACGCTCGGGCCGTGGTTAGGCAGCGAACGTAGACTTTCAATAGACGAGAGATGGGCTCAACGAGTAGGGTCAAGAGTTCTTGGGTCGAACGTCAACAAGGGGGGATTCCTCTTGGTACGACAGACAAGGACGGTCGTCAAGGGGATTCCTTAGATGATGGAGATGAAGGGTCACGAAGGAAAGAAGTCCCAAAGCGACGAGTCAAGGATCAAGAGTAGGGAGAGGCTGTTGAACAGCGCTCAGGCCTTTTGAGGTTTCGAGGCGAGAGAAGGGGTTTTGTATACAGGAGGGAAAGTAAGATCTAGCTTGCAATACATGGTATCGACGTCGAGTTTAAGTACTACTCGAGGTAATTTAGGGCAAGTGTGAGTACAAGAGGTATAATGAAACGGAAATGAATAGAAGGCAGTGTGGGGGATGTAAACTCGATTATGAAGTAAGTGGGAGGTGCGAGAGGAATGGGTGATGACAAGAGTGGGGTGAGTAATCCAGTGAAAAGGAAAGGTAAGTCCGGAATGACGAGGAAAAGAGTGAAGAGTGAAGTAAAACATAACAGCTAGCTGAAGAACCTTTGGGAGCCCAGTGTGTGGAGAGACAAACTCTCTGACTGTAAGAACAGGATGACAAGATGGTTGACACAATGTTGAATCTTTCACCCAACCTTGCTGTGGCTTTGACTAAAGCCTCAGACTCAGCAGGGGTGTGGGGTCAGCCAGCAACTCAACTGTGGATATACATGGAGTACCAGGAGATCCAGTTGGAGAACATGAAGATGCTGATTGAAAAGCTTGTTTGGGACCTTGAAGAGCTTGAGAAACAGATGGATGCAATTCCTTCAATTACCAATGAACCAAGTGAATCAGGCAGTCATGAAAAGCTATCCAAGATCTTCCAAAACCCTGGCCACTTTGATAGCACAAGGGGGAAGAAGTTTGAAGAGTGATGGATCAAGATTCTTACCTGGTGCAATGTAAACCAGCTTGTTCTCTTTGGACACAATGCATTCAGGGCTGTGCTCTCATGGATAATCAGAGGTGAAGCTGGATCATTTGCATGTGCTCAACTCATGGCTATGTTGAATGGCTGTTAAACCTTCACAACATGGGCTGAGTTCAATGACTTGGTTGAGAAGCACTTCAGGTCCAGCACAGAGAAAGACTGGAATAGGAAGGCTCTCAGCTTCTTCAAGCAAGGAGAGTTCACCATAGATACGTTCTTGATGAAGTTTAAGATGTATCAGATGATCACAGCCTATCCAGCCAACTGGCTGCTAGAGCTGCTTAAGCAGAATGCTGACTAGGAGATCATTTAAAGGTTGATCCTTCAGAATAAATGGTATATGGACCTGGAGTCCTTCATTGGAGATTTGAAAGAAGCTGGAATGAGAAAGCAGCTGTTGAAGCTAATATCCAAAGATATCATGGATAGGGCCAGAGCAAGGGACCCTAATGCAATGGACATGGATGTGATGGAGATTGATGGGGCCAATATCAATAATACCAACAGTGGCTTAGGGACCAAGCCTTGCCCCAAGACCAACTGCAAAAGGACATTCTGCTACAACCGCAAGGGCAAGGAACACATTGCCCAAGATTGCAAAAAGCCAAGACTGCAGTATGCTGACTACAAGTTCCATGGAGGAGGCCACCAGAACAATTGTTCCTGCTACAAGAAGAGCAAGGTTAAAGAAAGCCAAAGGAATACACACACCATGAAAACTTGGGACAAGCCTGAACCTTTCAGGAATCTTGCCAAGGCACCAGCTGGCAACTGGCAATGTTAAATCCAGGGCATATCTCTTAAAGAGGCACAAGCCTGGTTTAGCAATTATGAAGCTCTCACCTTGAAGGTAGGAAAAGCCTAAGTTCAATATATGTATCTGGGTGTGTGAAGGATAAACATATTTCAATTCTCAAAAATGGGCAACTCTCTATGGACAGTGACAGGAGTAAACCTGTATTTGAATCCCACCAACAACAAAAATAAAAATATATCTCAATTCCCAGATGGCACCTTCATATGGAGTGTCAACATTGAGAAAAAGGTCTTGATGACCATTAAGGTAGTGCCTCTTAGAAAAAGTGCCAGACACTTCATCTTGATGAAAGCTCTGCTGAACTCAAGAGCAAACATTATATTCATAGACAGATCATGGGCAGAGTCAAACAAGGTTCCTCTGACACCCTTACACTGCTCCATACCTATTTATAACATGGATGATATGAAGAACTCCGCCAGAGCTATCACACACTTGGCAGAGCTTATATTAGACTTTGATGGACACCACAAGCAAGTCTTGGCAGAAGTCATGGACCTCGGCAAGAACACATTCATCCTTGGATATTGTTACATTTCTTTCCTTTCCTCTCTTTTTCAATATGCTTTGATGGACTTACTTTCTTTTCACTCAATTACTCACCCCACTCTCGTCATCACCTGCTCTTCTTGCGTCCTCCACTTGCTTCGTAATCGAGTTTACATCCTCCACATTACTTCATGTTCATTTCCGCTTTATTACCTCTCCTTTACCCATGCCTGCCCTAAATCACTTTGAGTAGTACTTAAACTCAACACAGATACCATGTATTACAAGCTAGATCTTACCTTCCTACCTGTATACAACTTCTTGCCCTTGTCTTGAAATCCAGAAAGGCTTGGGTGTCGCTCAAAGACCCTTCTTGCTTCCAATCCCTCTGACTTATCACTTTGGGCTCTTCTCCCTTGCGATCACTCATCTCCATCGTCTAAGGAATCCCCTTGACAACTGTTTTCGTCCACTGTCTAGGAGGAATCCCCTCCTGTCAATGCCTGACCAGAACTCTTGACCCATCACGCTAAGCCCTTCTACCTACTGAAGGTCTACGTTTGTCTCCTAACCACAGACCAAGCGTAACAGATATTCATGGCTGAAGAGGCATAATCCTGAGATAGATTGGGCACAAGGATTGGTCAAAATGACACAATGCCCTTCCCATTGTTGAAATCTGCAGGGCAAGCCCCAGCACAGCATGAAGGAGGAAGCTAATGTCCAATACACAGTGTATGATGCCATCAAACATCTTGAAATACAAAAATGGAAGAAAAACTCAAAGAAAAGACAACTGAGGAGATGGTACCTTGCGCATACCATAAGTACCTTGTTGAAACTACTGAGTTTCCACTAGTCATATTGATTATGTTAGACTAACAATCACGATAGTGACCTCTGATATGACTTGGTACTCAAGTCATATCCTTATCTTCTTATCTGAGTCTAGAAGCACATTCTAGATTCTTTATCTCTTATCTATGATGTCACTATGACATCATATTCTATTCTGATCTCAGATCAGTCATACTAACTTATACTGACTCCTTATCTATGATATCATCTTCTTTATGATATCATAGACTATTTATATCTTATGCTCAATAAACTATTTGATATGTTTACTGATGCTCCTTTATGCTATTGAATGATATGTCCATGCTCAGTCAGCTATTTCATATGCTAACTGATTCTTCTTCTATTATTAGCTTATAGCTCAGTTGTCTTTTCAAATGCTGACTAATAGTTTACTGATAAGCTCTATTAATAGTTTCTCTTATCTTACATATCCCATTTAGGTTTCAAGCTCCTCTTGAACCTTAATTACTTTATGTATATAAGAACTAGCACTTCTGGCCTGTACTATAACAAATTCCAGTTCTTTCTTACTATCAACCACTTGTCTCTAGTAGCTGGATATTTCACTACAAAGACCCTTACTATCTGGTTGCCCAACATCTATCTCTGCATTACAAGTAAGCCTTACCTTCTGACCTTACTTGTGTTACCTCTTCTCTGCACACTTCCTGTTGCCCCTGCGACAAGTAGCCTGTTCAGAAGGCTATGCCTAGTGCACCACTTCTAATCTTGTCATACCTTGAGATCTTCTCAAAGAAAGAGTCTGAGCAGATGCCTAAGCAGAAATCTTGGGATCACACAATAGACATGAGGAAGAGTTATGTATTCAAGAAGGGACAGATCATTCCACTTTCACCAAAAGAGCAGAAAGAAGTCATGGTGTTCATAGAGGATGAAACACCCAAGAAATCCTAATGGATAACTCTAGGCAATCACCAGGGATACTAGGAACTGAAGTAAAAGAGAATGCTTCAAGCACTCAAGAGTGGAACTCAAGGGAAAATACCAAGAGAACTAGACTGGAGGTTATCTGTCTAGCTCTTGGGGTTTATATACTATTCTACTTGTGTGTACTTGTTTGTACTTAATCTATAGATATGGTTCATATATGGTCATACCCTGTGCCCTAATGGTTAGGTGTTGCCTTCATGAGAGTCTTCTGAACAAAAATTAAACATAGTCTTCAAGGCTGTGTGAAATGAAAGAGAAGAAATGGAAATTAAAAGGGCTGTGTGGCATAGCCTTGCACAGGATGGAAATGAAGAGAAGATGTGCACAGCACAGAAATAATTGTGGAAGCAATATAACTATTAAAGGAATCATTAAGGCATAAGGTGTGTATTAGTCTCTGAATGTAAGGACTCAGTATTTAAAGTCAGAGGACATGAGTCTTGACTGTGTGAAGGTGAAAGAGATAGATAAGATGAAGGATTAGATTAGATGGTCAGTCATGTGACCGGATAAAATAAGATAAGAAAGAAAAAGAAAATGACTAAGTCTTGAAAAAGATCTTGTGACAGTGGGACTGTAACAGAGGATCAGCTCACCAAATGCTATATTTGACCTTTGAAGTTCCCTCAGACATCACCAGTGTTCTTTGTCCCAAAGAAAGATGAGTGAAAGTGTATGATACAGGATTACTGATACCTCAATAAATGAAACACCCAAAGATCCTATCTAAGGTGAGTTTGAGAGAACAAACTATTGAGATGGACTCAAGAATGATTGAATGAATAAAGCGATCTTCAGTCTTCTACTATGGAGGGCTGAGTGGAACTCTGAGGGGAAACTCCAAAGAGAACTAGACCAGCGAACCAGGCTAGTATCTCTGGTCTTATATACACTTTCTATGTGTATATATATTTGTATCGTGTTTATGATATCTCTCTATATATGGTTAAATATTCGTGTCATCTGTGTAATGGTAATGAAATACATGATGCAACAGCGTGGCTATGGCAGAATGAAAGAGAAGTATGACATAGCCATTAAGGCTGTGATAGAATGGAAGCGTGCACTGCATGGAGATTAAAGAGGGCTGTGAGGCATAGCCTTGCACAGGATGGAAATGAAAGAGAAGATGTGCATAGCACAGAAATGATCATGAGATCAATATAACTATATCAGGATCATCTAGATCCTTGAGATCTGATTTAAGATCTATGAGTCCTCTGAGAGTTGTGACATCTCAGTATTTAGAGTCAGAGGTCTTGTGACTTGATTATGGTTATCTGATATGATCTGTGATCTGGTTACGTGATCCAATAAGATAAGATAAGAAGAGAAAAATGAAACTGGTGTTGTCTAGCAACTATGTTAGGTGCATTAGAATGTGACTGTAACAATAAACACATGATCAAAAACAATTACCCACTGCCTCTGATCTTGCAACTGGTTAAGAGACTCAAAGGGGCTAGAAAATTCATAAAAATGGACCTCAGATGGGGATACAACAACATGTGCACCAAGGAAGGTGATGAGTGGAAAACAGCATTCATCTGCTTCCACAGATCCTTTAAGCCACTTGTTATGTATTTTGGACTATGTAACTTCCTTGCCACCTTTCAAGTGATGGTTAATGACATTTTTGCTGACATGGAGGGTGTCATTGTGGTCTACATAGATGATATCCACATTTTTACAAAGACCAATAATCAGGACAAACATGACAGGATTGTTCTAAAAGTTCTTTGGAGGTTAAAGGAAAACAAACTATTCATAAAACCAGAAAAATGCACCTTCTTCTTCATCAAGGAAGTAGATTTCCTAGGGATGATTGTTGAACAAAACAGTATCTTGATGGAAGGTGATAAAGTGAAAACAGTCCAGGAATGGCCAGTGCCCAAGATGGTTAAAGGCATTTGAAGCTTCTGAGGCTTGGTGAACTTTTACAGACAGTTCATCAAGGACTATGTAAAGGTGGCTAGATCCCTTTATGACCTAATGAAGAAAGACAAACCCTACCAATGGGAAGAACTGCAGAATATGGCATTTGAGACACTCAAGGCAGCATTTACCACTGCCCTGATTCTAGCCTATTCTAACGACACCTGCCACTATTGCCTAGAGTGCAATGCAAGTGATTTCATGATAGGTGCTGTCCTATCCATAGAGAAAGAAGGAACATGGTATCCCATTGCCTTCTCATCACATGTGATAACTCCACAGTAATGAAATTATCCCATTGCTGACAAAGAGATGTTGTCAGTTATCAAAGCATTGGAGCAGTGGCAGCACCATTTAGAGAGTGCTAAGTTCCAATTCAAGGTTTGGAACGACCATGCCAACCTCCAATGGTTCATAATAAGACAGGACCTGAATTGCCAACAAGCACATTCAGCAATATACCTCTCCCAATTTAATATATCTTGGCACTACAAGTCAGGAGTGTTTATGAACAAGGCCAACGCCCTCTCTAGATGAGAGGACCATATGGAAGGAATCAAGGAGGATAACAAAGAAGTCCTCATTATATCTCCAGACAAGATTAGATCTGATATTTTGATCACAAATGATGGGTCACTTATAAAACAGAAAATTTTCAATGCAACTTGCCTGCTCAGTGAAGCAAAAGTTCAGAAACTACAGCAGTCTCACATCATTAGCAAAAAGTGTGATGGATGTCTCTATGACACTCATGGATGTTTATATGTACCAGAGTCAAACCTTCTCAGGATGGAGATCCTAGAGAAGCACCACAACAACTCCATAACCAGACACTCCGGTTATGAGAAGACACTCAAACTGCTATAGCTTAGTTACTACTGGCTGGGAATGGCCACATTTACTTGTGACTGCATCGCTAGATGCGAGACATGTCAACGATTCAAGGGAACCAACACAGCCCCAGCCAGGTTGTTGCAACCCTTTCCTATATCACAAAACTCCTGGGAAAACATCACCATGGATTTCATCATGGAACTACCTGTCTTTCACAGATACAACACCATTCTGACAATTGTTGATTGACTATCAAAGAAGATGGGATTGATTCCATGCTCAGAAAAATGTTCTGCTCTTGACACAGTGAAGATATTCCTTGATAATGTGTGGAAGCACCATGGTCTTTCCCATTCTATTACCTCAGACAGTGTTACGATTCTTCCTTCCCTCTCTTTTTCGATACACTTTAATGGACTTACTTTCTTTTTCACTCAATTACTCACCCCACTCTTGTCATCATCTGTTTCCCTCGTATCCACCACTTGCTTTGTAATCGAGTTTACATCCTCCACACTACCTCATGTTCATTTCCACTTCATTATTTCTCTTGTACTCATGCCTACCCTAAACCACTTTGAGTAGTACTTAAACTCAATGAAGATACCATGTACTACAAGTTAGATCTTATCTTTTTACCTGTATACAATCTCGTCCCCTTGTCTCAAAGTCCAGAAAAGCTTGAGTGTCACTCGAAGACTCTTCTTGCTCTTGACCCCCTTGACTTATTGCCTTGGGCTTCTCCCCTTGTAATCCCTCACCTCCATCATTCAAGGAATCCCCTTGATAACCGTCCTTGTCCATCGTCTAGGAGGAATCCCCTTCCATTGACGTTTGACTAGAACCTTTGACCCTCTGTGCTAAGCCCCTGCTACCTACTGAAGGTCTACGTTTGTCTCCTAACCATGGACCAAGCATAACAAGTACAAATAAAAATGAAAATAAAACAGAAATGAAAATGACACTATGTGAATGATATAAGCTCAATTATGAAATAAGTGGGAGATACAAGGAAAGTGAATGATAACAAGGATGGGATAAGTAATTGAGCAAAAATAAAAGTAAGTCCATAAATGTAACAAGGAAAAGAGAAAATGTAATATTACTCCCAGGCTATTCTTGAAGCTTTGAAAAAGAACAAGAGGGTCTTTTACTAAAAGTCACTATATAAGTATCCTGAAGACCTGGTAACATTTGCATAGGCAGTGTCATTCCAGACATCATTGCCATAATTGGAAATGGGATTGGGGGAGGTGTGTTGACATCCAAAGTGATGGTTTCATCTATTTCCATGAGTGACAGGGGGATTTCTTCATGGGCAAGAGGATGGGAGAATAGAAAGTGAAGTGTAGGCTTGTGATGACCAAGACTGTCAAGAGAAGGAGAAGGAGGAAGACAATGATAAGGGTGATGAGTGGCCATTGGGACAGAATTTCTGAATATGCCTGGATGAGAATTGAAGACAGATTGGGCATTCATAATAGAGGCAGTTTGCCTTGGAGTGACCAAGGTGGTATTATGGTCCAGTTACCATCACAGACCTTTGCAAGACTTAGTCGTTTTCTTTTTCTCTTTTCTTTTATCTTATCAGGTCATGTGACTGACTATCTAATCTAATCTTTCACCTTCTTACAGTCAAGACTCCTATTCTTTGACTTTAAACACTAATACAATGCCCTCAGAGACTGATGTACACTTGTGCCTTAATATTATCTTTTATAGTTATATTGTTCCCATAATAATCTCCATGCTATGCATGTCTCTGTTTAATCTCTGTCTAGAAGACTTTCACAAAGGTAACTCCTAACCATTAGGGCACAGGGTATGACTATATATGAAGTACATCTGTAGATCAGACACAAACATGTACATATGAGTAGAATAGTATATAAATCCCAAAGATTAGACAAATAATCTCCAGTCTAGTTCTCTTGGATTTTCTCTTGAGTTTCACTTCTGAGCACTTGAGTGTTCACTTCTATCTCTCTCTCCTAGTTTACTGCTGTCTGCCTAGAGTTCTCATTTGAATTCTTTGGGTGTTTCTGTTATGCTCAGTCTATGGTTAGGCAGGGAACATAGACTTTCAATAGTTAGAAAGAGTTCAATATGTAAGGTCAAGAGTTCGGATCAAGTGTTGATGAAGGGGATTCCTCTTGGTGCAATGAACAAGGACAGTCGTTAAGGGGATTCCTAGATAATGGAGATGATGGACTGTGGAGGGAGGTCCAAAGCAATAGTTCAAGGAAATCAAGAGTGAAAAGAGACTTCAAGCGATGCCCAAGCCTTTCAGAGTTTCAAGACAAGGAAAAGGGTCATATACAAGTAGGAAGATAAGATCTAGCTTGTATTATATGATATTGACATCAAGTTTAAGTATGACTTGAGGTAGTTTAGGGCAAGTGTGGGTATGAGAGAGGAAATGAAATGGAGATGAACATGAGGCTATGTGGAGGATATAAGCTCAACTACAAAGTAAGTGGAAGGTGCAAGAAACAGATAGTGACTAGGATAAAATGAGTAATTGAGCAAAAGAAGAGATAAGTCCATAAAAGCAACAAAAGGAAAAAAGAAGAAAAGAAAATGTAACAGTTTCACTCTCCTCCTCAGAGAAATTCCTTAGAGCCTTAGAGAAAGAGCTCAGTTCCTTACATCTTGACTATAAACAGGATTCAGATAGCAACTATCTCTTTGCCAAGACACCCTCCCAAGTGATCACATATGTCCTGAGATTAGGGAACATATCCAACCTATTCAACATTCTATGTCTGAGTCAAGAATCAGCACTCCTAGACTATAAAGAACAAGAGATAGACCTGAACAACTCAGCCCCCAGACCTACACAGTATGACAGGATCCCACTAGCAGAGGAGAGGAACTGGAGGAAACACAGAGACCCAACCCCAGTCAAGAAAGAAGAGTCTATAGAATTACAGCTCAGATTCAAGAGAAAGAGAGACAGCCTAGATATACCCTGGCCTGCAAAGTGAACCCAGAAGCAGTACTGCCAGTGTATTGCACAAAGGAATGGAGATGAGATGGACTTTTTATTTGAAGGTCCTTATACTACAAAGATGCTTTGATCCCATGCTTCTTTAAAGAAGCCTAGTCAATATCTCTAGATATCTTTTTCTCTCCTCTTTCAAATTTTAATATATCATATTGAATCTCCCCCCAACCTTGCTAAGGCACTAACTGAAGCCTCAGGATCCTCAGGAGTATGGAGAACACTTGCAGGGCAGCTATGCATCTTTATGGAGTTCCAGCAAACTCATCTGGAGAATGCAAGACTGCTCAACAACAAGCTTATCGAAGACCTCAAGGGGCTTGAGAGATAGATGGATACCATACCACCAATTACAGAAGGTGCGAGCAGTTCAGGCAGCACCAACAAGCTGTCCAAGATTTTCCAAGACCCTTGTACCTTTAACAATATGTGGGGCAAGAAGTTTGAGGAATGGTGGATCAAGGTGCTTGCCTGGCATGATACAAACCAGATGGTGCTATTTGGCTCCAACTTGTATAGAGCCATGCTTTCACAAATGACTGGAGGCAAAGCTGGTGCATTTGCACATGCCCAACTTATGGTATTACTTAATGGCCATCAAACCTTCACCACCTGGGCTGAGTTCAAGAACTTGGTCAAAAAATACTTCAAGTCCAGTACTGAAAAAGACTGGCACTGCAAGGCCCTCAGCTTCCTAGGCAAGGAGATAACAATATGAACATGTTCTTGATGAAGTTTGAGACATACCAGACAATTGCAGAGTATCCAAAGGATTGGCTCCTGGAACTCTTAGAATAGAACACCAACAAGGAGATTGTCACAAGGTTGATCCTCCAAATGGTTGATATTTGAATCTCACTTCCTTTAAAGTAGATCTGAAACAAGCTGGGACATGAAAGCAGCTGCTGAAGCTTATGTTCCAAGGAATGGCAGAAAGGGCAAAAGTCTGTGACTCTAATGCCATGGACATAGATATTACAAGAAGTGGCAATGGCAAGACAGCTTGCCACAATTGCAAGGGTGAAGGACATTTCATGAAGGATTGTCCCAAGCCAAGGCTGCAATGCTCCAATTGCAAATTCTATGGTGGTGGCCACTTCAAGAATTGCATCCACAAGGGCAAAGGCAAGGTCTAAAAAGGCAGTTGCAACACATGTGCTGCAAAAACCTGGAAAGACAAGCCTGAGGTCTCCAAGAATACTGCCAAGGCACAGGGTGCTGATTGGCAACAAGCAATCCAGGGCATGTGTTACGGTCCTACCATTACAAGGTCTTTGCAAGACTTAGCTGTTTCCTTTTTCTTTCTTATCTTATATTATCTGATCACGTGACTGATCATCTAATCTAATCTTCATCTTATCTATTATCTTCATCTTCAGAACAGTCAAGACTCATGTCCTCTGACTCTAAACACTAAGGCTACGCCCTTAAAAACTCATCACCATCTTGGTGCCTTAATTAATCCTTTTATAGTTATATTGTTCCCACAGTAATCTCTGTGCTGTGCACATCTTCTTTTCATTTCCATTCCTTCGTTTCCATTCTTCACAGCCTCGAAAGCTATACTTAATCTCTGCCTTAATGGCTCTCACGAAGGCAACCTCTGACCGTTAGGGCATAGGGTATAACCATATATGACCATGTATCTATAGATTAGGTACAAACATATACATACGAGTAAATAGTATATAAACCCCAAGGGCTAGATGGAAAAACTCCAGTCTAGTTCTCTTGGTTTCTCCCCTTGAGTTCCACTCTTGAGTACTTGAAGTGCTCTCTTCCTATATCTCTCCTAGTCCACTGGTGATTGCCTAGAGTTGTTCATTAGAACTTCTTGGGTGTTTCAGCATGTCTCTTGATAAGGTACAAGCCTGGTTTAATAATTACAAAGTGATGGCTGCTAAGGCGGGAAAAGATTGAGTTTGACATATGTTTCTGAATATATAAATGTCAAGGACCCTTCTTTTACAAATTCTTTTTCTTATTGAGATATGAAGGAAGCCAAAGATAGCAGCAACTCCATGGACACTTTATCTACTATTTCATTTATCAAAAATAGGCAACCCTCTATAGAAGATGACAGGAGCAAACTTGTAATGAATTCCACTTTCAATAAAACCAAAAATATATTCATTTCCAATTCAGAATTCCCAGATGGCATCTTCGTAAGAAATGCCAACATTGAAAAAGACACCTTGATGACCATCAAGGTAGCACCCCTTGAGACAAAGCACAAGCAGTTCATTCCAACAGAAGCTCTGCTTGACTCAGGTGCTAACATCATATTTATTGATAAAATCTGGGCAGAAGTGAACAAGATACCTCTGATCCCTTTACACTGACCCATATCTATTTACAATGTGGATGGCATGAAGAACTCAGCCAGTTCTATTATACATTTGGCAAAGCTTATATTAGAATATGATGGACACAATGAGCAAGTCTCAGCAGAAGTCACAGATCTCAGCAAGAATATGTTTATTCTTGGATATTTATGGCTGAAGAGGCACAATTTGGAGATAGATTGGACATGAGGTATGGTCAAGACGATGTGATGCCCTTCACATTGTCATAATTTCCAGGATAAGCCTTATTTCCTTTAGCACACAGAGAAAAAGGAGATTGATATCCAATACACCATGTACAACACCATTAAAGGATTAGAAATCTAAAAAACAGATAGAAAACCTAAAAAAAAGACAACAGAAGAGATGGTACCTCTTGCATACCACAAATATTTAGAAGTCTTCTTGAAAAAGCAGTCTGAATGGATGCCTAAGTGAAATCTTAGGATCACACAATAGACATAAAGGAGGGTTATATATCCAAGAAAGGAAGGATCATTCTGCTCTCACCACAGGAGCAGAAAGAAGTCATGGCATTTAAATATAACCAGCTCACCAAAGGTTACATGTGACATTCTAAGTCCCCTCAAAAATCACCAGTGTTCTTTATTCCAAAGAAAGATGGAAAGAAGCATATGGTACAGGATTACTAATACCTCAATGAACACATAATTACAAATAACTACCTGCTGCTGTTAATCTCACAGCTAGTTGAGAAGCTTAAAGGAGCTAAATTATTTATGAAAATAAACCTTAGGTGAGGATACAACAATGTGTGCATCAAAGAAGGCAACAAATGGAAGGTAGTGTTTATATGCTTTCATGAAGCTTATGAGCTGCTTGTTATATATTTTGGACTTTACAACTCTCCCACCACCTTCCAAGCAATGGTCAACAACATCTTTGCCAACATGGGTGGCATTATTGTGGCCTATATTGACAATATTCTTATCTTTACAAAAACTGACAACCAAGAAGCACACAACAAGATCATTCTAGAAGTTCTTTGGAGATTAAAGGAAAATCATTTTTTATTAAACCAGAAAAATGCACCTTCTCCATTAAGGAAGTTGACTTCCTTGAAATGATCATTGGACAAGACAGTATCTCTATGGAGGGTGATAAAGTTAGAATTATTATGAAATGGCCAGCACCAAAAATGGTTCAAGGCATTCAAAGCTTCTTAGGTTTAGCAAACTTCTATAGAAGGTTCATCAAAGATTATGTGAAGGTGGCTAGACCCCTTCATGATCTAATCAAGAAGAATGAACCATACTATTGAAAAGAACCCCAGAACAAGGCATTTAAAATGTTCAAGGTAGCATTTACCACTGCATTGGTTCTTGCTTACTCTAACAATACATGTTGCTATCGCCTAGAATATGATGCAAGCAACTTCACAACAGGCACAATCTTATCTATAGAGAAAGAAGAAACATGGCACTCCATTGCCTTCTTTTCTCATGCTATGACTCCACAGGAACGGAATGACCCTATCACCAATAAAGAGATGTTATTAGTTATTCAAGCTTTAGAGCAATGGCAATACCATTTAGAAGATGCTAAGTTCAAATTTGAAATCTGAAATGACCACACCAATTTGCAATGGTTCATGATAAGATAGGATCTCAATCGCTCACAAGCACACTGGACAATGTACCAATCTCAGTTCAATATGTCTTGACACTACAAACCAGAATTATTCATGGGTAAAGGAGATGCTCTATTTAGACAAAAAGGCCATATGAAAGGAATTGAGGAGGATAATAAAGGCATTGTTGTTATTTTCCTAGACAAAATCAGATCTAGTATCTTGATAGCAGATAATGGGGCAATCCTAAAACAAAAAATATTTTACATGACTTGTTTGCTTAATGAAGCAAAAGTCCAGAAACTCCAGAAAAAGCATAGACCAACAAGTTTGGCTTTCCACTAAAAACCTATGCCTTACATGAGCTTCCAAAAAGCTCAGTAAACGATAGCTAGGCTCTTTCAAGATTCTATCATTAGCAGACCCTAACACTATTATTTTAAAACTACTGAGATTTATGCAGATTCACCCCATTGTGAATGTCTCATGAGTCAAACTGTACAAGGAGCAGATGAAGAGACAAGCCTTGCACTGCCCAGGACCAATAACAGTCATTGAAAACAGAGATAACAAATGGGAGGTTGACTATATCATAGATTTTTATATTAAAAATGAAAAACTCAAATATCTAGTCCACTGGAAGAGCTATGATGACATAGATCACATTTGGGAATCACAATTGAACCTCACCAATGCCATGGGAGTGTTACATGACTATCACACTTCCTACCATTCCGCATCTAGAGCACTGAATATTTTACCCAAGCAATTCTTGCTCCACTTTCAAAGGTGGCCAGAGCTGTTAATTAAACTATCAAAGAAGCAAACTCCTTTCAATCATCTAGAATCCGATTTATAGAGAGGGGGTAGTATTACAGTCCAGTTACAATCATAGGCCTTTGCAAGACTTGGTTGTTTTCTTTTTCTGTTTTCTCTTATCTTATCAGGTCACATGACTGACCATCTAATCTAATCTTTCACCTTCTTACAGTCAAGACTCCTGTCCTCTGACTTTAAACACTAATGCAATGCCTTTAAAGACTGATATATACTTGTGCCTTAATATTTCCTTATATAAATATATTGTTTCCACAATAATCTCTGTGCTATGCATGTCTTCTCCTTCATTTCCATCCTGTGCAAAGCTATATCTCACAGCTCTTTTTAATTTCCATTTCTTCTCTTTCATTTCACATAGCCTTGTGTTACATTTCCTTCCTTTCTTTTCCTTTTGCTACTTCTATGGACTTATCTTTCCTTTCCCTCAGTTACTCATCCCATCCTTCTCATCATCCATTCCCTTTGTATCCTCCACTTACTTCATAATTGAGCTTATATCCTCCATACTACTTCTACTCATTTCCATTTCATTCCTATCTTTATTTTGTACTTGCTCTAAACTATCTTGGATCATATATAAACCCAATATTGATATCCTGTAACACAAGCTAGATTTTACCTTTCTACTTGTATACAACCTCTCCTCCTCATTTCAAATGCTTGGAAAGCTTGAGCATCACTCAAAGATTCTTCTTGCTTTTAAACCTTGATCTATTGCTTTGAGTCTTTGGTCCCTTGCAATCCCTTGTCTCCATCATTCAGGAATCCCCTTGAGGACTATCTTTGTCCATTGCACAAAAAGAAGTCCTCCTTGTCAATGTTTGATCTAGAACTCTTGACTCCACACATTAAGCTCTCTCTATCTACTGAAGGTCTACATTCACTTCCTAACCACAAACTGAGCATAACATGAACTGCCAGTCAATGCAGGAGATGTCTGCACCATTATTAACAAGGGCTTGGATTTCAACAGCTTTCAATGTGTGCAAGGGGGTAATCAACTGTATAGGAATTTGCATAGCTTTTGGAGTACTGGATGCTACTACAGGGGTGCATGTTACATTAGGAGATTGTTGCATCAAGAGATGTCTCTTTTCTAAAAATCCTCCTTTGTAGAGAAGGCAATTCTTGCTACTCCTTCATTTTCATTGTCCTCCATGTCTTTCAACTCTGGAATTTCTTTGGCTACTTGTCTAACCTTGGGTTTGGGATTCAAGGGAAAGGTGGGGCAGTTGAATGATCCATGTCCAGGCTTTCTACAGTCAAAGCAGAGTTTGAGGTTGAAGCAGTGTTTTTGCTCCTCAGGGGTCAGCTTGGAAATATGGACAGCATCAACATCCATGGTGTTTGGATCTTTTGTTGCATAGGTTGGGGTGTGAAAGAATCTGGTGGTGTTTTTGGAAGTGGGGGGTTGCAGGAGGAGAGAATTCAGGAGTGGTTCCACTGGGAGTGGAATTGTTTGGCTTTGTTGTATCATTCTGTGATGGCAGTGGGGACTATATTCATGGAAAAGATATGGTCTTTTAGTGGTTTCTTTAGCCCTTGGATGAAGTAGTGGATCAGAATGGCATTGTCCATTAGCTCACTAAGCTGAGTGGCATCTTTGAACACATTGATATATGGCAGAACTTCTTTGTCCTGGAAAAGGGTCTGGAGCTTGAGAAGGGCATTTCCCTTCTGGTTACTAGGTAGGAATGTCTTGGTTAAGTTGTTGGTAAAGGTGGTGAAGGTTCTGAAGATTCTGGTGGTGATGGCTTCATTGATGAAGGTGATTGCTCATCCTAGGGCAGTCCCCTTCTTCATGAAGGTAAAGGTGATCTGCTTGGTGTTACACTTGGTCTGTGGTTAGGCTGCAAACATAGACCTTCAATAGGTAAGAAGGAGAGGGCTCAACGTATAGGGTCAAGAGTCTTGAGTCAAACGTCAACAAGAGGAGATTTCTCTTGATACAATGGACAAGGACAGTCACCAAGGGGATTCCTTGGGTGATGGGGATGAGAGATCGCAAGGGAAAGAAATCCCAAGATGAAGAATCAAGGAGGTCAGGAATAAGGAGATCATTGAGCAACGTTTAAACCTCTCGAGGTTTCAAAACAAGAAGGTGATGATATACAGGTAAAAAGGTAAGATCTAGCTTGTATTACATGGTATCAACATCAAGTTTAAGTATAACTTGAAGTGGTGTAGGGCAAGCATGGATACAGGAGAGAGAATGAAATGGAAATGAACATGAGGCTATGTAGAGGATGTAAACTCAATTACGAGGTAGGTAGAGATGCAAGGGAAATGGATGGTGACAAGAATGGAATAAGTAATTGAGTGAAAAGAAAGGTATGTCCATGAAGGCTGTGAAAAGAAAGGAGAAAGAGAAGAAAATATAACACTTGGTATTAGAATCATAGATGGTGTCATTGATCATAAGATACAGTTTTATGGAAACAAACCAAGCCTTGAATATCTTGGCATTGCCATTGTAGGTTTTGGAAACACTGAGAGGGAGTTCCTTAGCAAAAGTGGCTATGGGGGGTGGTGTGGGTAAAGGTGAGTGAAACAATCCTAAAGCAATATTAGGGGGTAGTACAGGGAAATAGTAGATCCTCAAGACCAAGAACTAAGATTAGGAGTGGGTAGGTATCAAACCCAAAGGAATAAGGATAATTCATCATAGCTCAAGATAATTCCATGCTAGAGGCAACCACACAAGGGTCCACTTTATGGCCTTAGGGAAAAACTCCAAGAAAACTGACTAGAGTTTCCAGTACTAGGCTCCTGGCTTTATATAGCCTCAAGCTATGTATGTACATGTTTGTACCTAATCTAAGATATATCTATATCAGGATAAATAACCCAGCATCATGTTCTATATAAAGCATGGAGATTAAAAAGGCTGTGATGCATTAGGCATTAAAATAAAAAAGAAGCATACATAAAATAAAAAACATGCTGCAACAGCAGGCTGTGGCAGAATGAAAGGATATAAGGTTTAATAAGTACCATAAAGGGGCATATAAAAAAGAAGATTAAAGGGGCAATGCATGGATCTAGAGTGCACAGCACTTTATCTAAAGAGGGAAAGATCTAAGGGTCTAAGGGATGCACAGCACTAGGCATGAGGCATGTGCATGTGAAAGGAGATTAAAGAGAAGGAGATTAAAAAGAAGGCTGTGTAAGAGGCTAGATGCACAGCTATGGAGATAAAAAGAAGAGCTGTACATGAGTTTAGATGCACAGCTATATGACATAAAGGATTCTGGATCTTGTGATAAGCATAAGACATTAGATAAGATGCAGATAAGATAAGATAATGATCTGATGCGATAAGATAAGAAGTCTGATAAGAAGATAAGATAAGATAAGGAAAGATAAAAATAAAGGAAGAAATGTGTTTTTTACTCTTAGGTTCA